>JAZGUH010001154.1:0-206408 GCA_037893225.1 Hippasteria phrygiana | reverse complement strand
TGCACATTTACGTTTTTCTGTCTGATCCTGCCAATATTTGTCCGTTCCTGGCAATGTTGTCCGTTCCCCGGGGTCCGTTCCGCCAATATTGTCCGATCCTGCCAAATGCCTGTTCATTTTCGCCCAATTACATATGTACATAGCAGGGTGTACATGTACTGTCCATTTACCGATCCTGCCAAATTAATACTGTCCGAATCCTGACAAATACTGTCCGATCTCGACAAATACTGTCAATTCTTGCCAAATGCTTTTAAAAAATGTCTGTTAGTAAATATTCGGGGTTGAACTTATTGTGAGAAACCAAAATCTCTTTTATTTTTGCTCGCAGAATTTTGGTTGTGAACCAAAAGTGGACGAACTCAAGTTCTACACTTAAAATGTGTTGCATTTTTCCCATATGTAACACAAAGCACCCCTCCGTTCGAAATAGAACAGTCTGTGGGCTGTTCACGTCGTCACGTTCTCAGTTCACATAATAACCCCTGTGCAAAGTGTGGACGATTCCAATGCGAAGGCTGTCACAGCTATTTACTGACAGAAATTACGGATTTTTAGTTGATCCACTTTTGAGGCAGTCAAGAATAGTCGCCAAAGTAAAACCCAAATTTCTACTAGCAGAAAATTGACATTTTTAAAACGGGCTGTTGCTACTTCTAAATATAAATCTCCGCTAGCAGGAATGGGAAAACGGGGTTGTCCATTTTGGATGCATCATGATTTTGTCAGTAAGAATTTGAGATTTTTAGTTGTCCAATTTGAGGCGCGAGATATCCGTCAAAGTAAAATCCAAATTCTCTAGCAGAAAGTTGGGAGGGGGGTTTTTTTTTTAAAAATGGGAAAATACGGTTTGTCCACTTTTGACGCTCCATTAGTCGAATAGGCCAAAGGTTACGTGTACATACCTACGGGATGCTTGCATTGCGATATTAAAAGTGGGGGGGGGGGGGGTAGGCCTCTTTTCTCGGTAAAGGCGCAATTCACACGCTGCATTTATACTACTAGGAAATGTCGCCGGCAATTCGCGCAAATAAAGAAAAAATTACCCCAAGAGCGCCACTAGTTCGATCCCAAATGGAATTATAGCAAATTGGAAAACTAAGAATTATTGTTTGCATAAAGAAATTATGTGATTCTAAAGACTAGAACATAGGAAACCAGGGCCTTCTCATAGGCCAGGCGCGGATCGGGGGGGGGGGGGGGGGGGGGGGGGGGGGTCGAAACCCCGCCTGCTCGTTGCCAATTATATTATTTTGGTTGTTTTTTTGCTTGTAGGGGCCTACGCCCTTGCAAATACAGGTCTTATTTTGCCTATGGGTGAGAAAAAAAACAAAGAGATTAAATGGCGCCACCAACGGTGAGAAAGTGTGTCAGCAGCAGCTCCCGCCCCCCCCCCCCCCCCCCCCCCGCCCCCCACTTGTTAAATTTGTTTCGCAGACGAAACATTTTGGTAGTCACCTTTCTGGGCATATTTCAAACCCCCCCCCCCCCCCCCCCCCCCCCCCCCTGCAAAAAATCCTGGATACTCCCCTATGCCTATAGGGCGGATCCAGGATTTTTTGCAAGAAAAGAAAAGACATTTATGTGGATTTCTAAAGACTGGGAAACATAGGAAACCATGGCCTTCTCATAGGCTCATGCGCAATTGCCCATACGCTTTGCTATTTGCATACTTCTTTAAAAGGTTTACGCCACAATGAGGAATCTGGGGTCAAAAGGCGATCTGGAAACGGCTGCAGGGAACACTCTGGGCAAGAAACTCTTCATCCGGGAACTGGATGTCACCAAGGACGCCACAATCAAATCGGTTGTAGATGAGATCCTGGCGAGGACAATGGGGAGAATTGACGTTGTCGGTAAGCACTTATTGTTTACTATAATGTAGAAATATGTGCAAGATTGAAGCAAGTAAAGGTTTGAATAATGAACATATGTTATCGTAAATTTTCAGTGAAATAGCTGGATATGGCGGTGTGGATGCCATCGACCATCAGTCGTTGGAGTGGTGCAGGCCATGATGGATACCAACTACTGGGCGTGGTCAGAACACCAGGAGCCGTGTTACCAGCGATGAAGAAACAAAAGTCGGGCAGGATTCTCAATGTGACCAGTGTCATAGGTGTCCTAGGTGGTATAAATTTGCTGATTTTCTATACTCGATCGTTTTGGCTAGTGCTAATTTAACTCTTGTTGTTGGGCTCATGGCTACTGCTGATGTTGCCGCTATAGCTGCTTCTACTAATAAGATTGCCACTTTACTAAAGTGCAGCATGCTGTTGCTGCTGTTGTTGCTGCTGTTGCTGCTGTTGCCGCTGCTGCTGTTGCCTGAAACCATATTCCTGCTGATACTATTGCTGCTTTCGCTGCTGATGTTGTAGTTTTATTGAGATCGTTAAACTCTTTGTTTTCAGCTATTCCATTCCATTCCACCTACTCGGCAGTAAGTTTGCCGTCGAAGGCTTCTCCGAATCAATTGCTCCAGTTTTGAGAGATGGATACATACATAAGGTACGTGATGGTGACGTCACAAAATATCTTTTACATATCAACGAGGGAATATACTCCTTTTGGGGATTGTGATGTCACAGACGTAGGCCTATAGAGCGGAATGAAAATTGTTTATATATACAATACGGAAAAAAAAAAAATTCGTCCAAGCAAAAAGAAAATAATAATAATATAGCAGCTTTAATTAAACCTCTGCGCTGAACTGCCAACCTTCTACTGACGCGGTGACACTGCCTGCTTCCTTTGGGGAAGCATGTGCTTGTAGCGTACATGTACATGTATATACCTTCGACCCATGTACATGTACACATGGCGGTCCCATGAACTCTTTCACCCCATTTCTGGAGCTGGGTCATTGACATATACTCCAAGCCCTGACAAACATGACCTCTTGCCATGCCCTTGTGCACCACCATGTCAACGAACTTTCATATCAACTCCACCGTCCCCCCCCCCAAAAAAACAAAAACAAAAAACAAACAAACAAACAAAAAACCACATGCCCTCCTAAAGACCTTTGGCCTCGACTGGGTCGGCAGACTACAATTAAAAGGCCTGGCCATCTGGAGCTGGGCTATTGACATACATTTACATGCCTGTGGTAAAACCCATTGTGAACAACAGTAAGGAGATTTGTGCACAACCCTATGGGACTTTCCCTGACTCATGTATTTCTATGGCTTACCCTGGCTTGCCCTCCAACCCAGGCCACAAAGTGACTATACAGTGCTTTTCGGCAAGGACCAGGCTAGGCATATCTGGAGTATCAATGTATGGGGGCGTTTTTGGTCTTTTTTATAAGGAAAACAACAAAAACGGCGTCCCTTGGGGACGCCGCCAGTGCAGCGCAGGGTTTTAATCAAAGACATTGAAACTGACGTGACATTGTTTTCACAAACGTCAGCGCAGGTATCATGAAACAAAAATACTTCGATTGGATGCATTAAATTTGCCGATACATAGTAATTGTTTTTCGGGACGCTGCTGTGGTTTGTCCTCTGCCGACATTTCTCCGCCAACTTCGTGATTTTTGTTGCGTTTACAATTCTTTCCACCTGGTTCGACTCGGAGCATGCAAGTCTAGAACTATATCTGTTAACCTTCCCTCCTTTTCGTAGTTTTTTAGTCCTGTAGTATTATGTTTGGGACAACATGCTTCCGAGCAACAGTAATTTAGTTTACTTTTGTTGTCCCTGACCTGCATAATATTGTGTTGTTTTTCATGTTAGGCCGTTCCATTTGCTGTGTTCATCCCCAGATTGAGTCCCATACTAAAGTTTTGCATGCTCCCATGTAAACATATTCATTCACTCCCTCTTTAGGTTGTCATTTTTCGTTCTCCATGCCTGTCTGGCTGCCCTCCCCATCTTATATTGTCTTTTATCGTGTACATTTTGTTTGTACTTTGTGCATCTGTTTGTTATTTATAGTTTTTGTTTTGTACTTCTACTTCTGTGTATGTCAAGGTCGAATAAATAATAATAATAATAATAATAATAATTATAAATCTCCTGGATGCGGCAAATGGGCGACTCTTCCCGAAAAAACTCTAATTGGGCGACACGAGTGTCGCCCTTTTAGAGCACTTTCCCAACGCGCCTTACTAAAAAACACTCCAAAGGGGCGACTTTAACAATAGGGCGACAGTTATGTGTCGCCCTATTCGACCAGGTCACCCTAACCCACTCTTTTCCAGGATTATGTGTCGCCCTAACCGGCAATTGAGGAAAATAATAATAATAATAATAATAATAATAATAATAATAATTTTCCTCAATTGCCGGTTAGGGCGACACATAATCCTGGAAAAGAGTGGGTTAGGGTGACCTGGTCGAATAGGGCGACACATAACTGTCGCCCTATTGTTAAAGTCGCCCCTTTGGAGTGTTTTTTAGTAAGGCGCGTTGGGAAAGTGCTCTAAAAGGGCGACACTCGTGTCGCCCCAATAAGGTTATTTCGGGAAGAGTCGCCCATTTGCCGCATCCAGGAGATTTCTAATAATAATAATAATAATAATAATAATAATAATAATAATAATAATAATAATAATAATAATAATAATAATAATAAATCTCCTGGATGCGGCAAATGGGCGACTCTTCCCGAAATAACCTTATTGGGGCGACACGAGTGTCGCCCTTTTAGAGCACTTTCCCCACGCGCCTTACTAAAAAACACTCCAAAGGGGCGACTTTAACAATAGGGCGACACCAAATTGTCGCCCTATTCGACCAGGTCACCCTAACCGACTCTTTTCCAGGATTATGTGTCGCCCTAACCGGCAATTGAGGAAAATAATAATAATAATAATAATAATAATAATAATAATAATAATAGCGTTCGAGGGCGCAAGACGTGCTTTGCGTCGAGCTCTGAAATTCTGGCACAATTTCGCCTTTTCGACCGCCTTACAATATTCAAGATAGTAATAATTTTTCTTCTGTGAGTTTCCTGACACCACAAGACCTTTCTGGGATCTCTGTAAGTGATTTTCAGGCCTTTTTTAGGCCTTTTTAGGCCTTGATCTAAACACTTGACAATTTCCAGCGTCGAAGAAGGCGACGCCATATTGGTAGCCATGTACCAACGTACGGCTTTGAATAGGCCTCACACGGTGCGTTTCAGCACAAAGCAGTTTGAAAGGGCCGTCACGCCTGAAGAGGTATACAATGCAGTGGAGTTCGAGCTAGACAAAGTGGACACAATAGTATGCATTGCTGAGCTTACCAACCGATGGTACAACGTAACCTTCAACAATGAGAGAGATTGTATCGAGATAGCCGGGCGCGGATTACTCATTCGCAATGCGCTTATCCAGTGTGAGAGAGCCAACGTCCTCAATGCAGTGGTGGTATACATCAAGTGTCCCTATGAAATGTCAGACGAGGATGTCATCCGCATGCTGTATGCCTACGGAACAGTGGCCAATATCCGTAGGCAATATCACCAGTTCGACGAGAAAGTGGAGACGGGCGTCAGGAGCTGCCTGGTAAGAAACGTCAAGAAGCCCATCCCCAGCTTTCTCAAAGTGAGAGGTTTCTCGTTACCAGTCCGCTACAAGGGTCAGCTGAAAACCTGCAAGATCTGTGAAGGAACAGATCATATGGCCAGAGAATGTCCGGAAAGGGGGAGGTGTTTCGTATGCGGCAGTCAAGAACATAGAGCGGCCTGGCACAACAGGAAGGAAGACGACGACTACGAAGACATGGAAGATGACAGAAGGGACGAACAACAAGAAGACGAGAACCAGGAAAACCACGACGAAGAAGAGGATACACAAGCGGAAGACAAAGGAGAGGACCAACACGCGGACGACAACGACAAAGAGGACAAACACACAGAAGATAGAGAGGAAGACCAGAAAGAAGAGGAACATCAAGAAGACGCGGAAGACAGACACGTCAAGGGAGATGATGAGGAAGGCCAAAAACCCGTACCCGGCAACCCACAACCAAGTGAGGATCCACTGCCGAAGAAGAACACGCAAGCTACAAAACTCACTAAATCCTTCAAGGAGGCACTCGCACCAACGCAGAGAAGAGAGAACACAAAAGAGAGGGAGCCAACTAAAAAGAAGGGGGAATCATCATCCGGACCAAAGCCAACTGGATTCTGGGACGAGAGTGTAAAGGAATCACGCAAGAGAAAGGAAAGGGAAGACACAGACGATTCCAATAGGAAACTACTCAGGGATGAAGACGACGCAAGTGACACAAAAGACAGGGAACAGGAAGACCCACCATCTGATAATCAGCACAGCAACAACGACGACGACGACGACGACGACGACAATTGGGTGCCATATACACGCAGGGGGGTTCAACGCTTCAGACGTAGGAGGGGATCGGGAGGGGCATCCTCGCAACAAAACAGGAGGTCGCTGCAGGAAAGCGGACAACAAAACCGCAGTCTGTCCCAGCCGACATCGGATAGCACGAAAACATCCAACCCTAAGGGACGTGGCCGAGGTCAGAAGGCTATGTAAGTGAATATTTCAAATGAAATTTGTATGGATAGGTCCTTATTACCCTTCATTGCGATTGCTATGTTTTTCTTAACAGTAGCATCACTTAATATTAATGGTATCAGAGATGATCTGAAAAGAAATATGCTTTTTGATTATCTTAAAGATTGTAAATTCAACTTGGTATTTTTACAAGAGACTCATAGCGATCGCAATGATGAGGACATTTGGAGCAAACAGTGGGAAGGTCAAATTATTTTCAATCACGGGACTCGCCATTCAAAGGGGGTTGCTATTCTCACCTCAAAACAATCTGGAATTATTATTTCTAATATTAAGCAAGATGACGATGGTAGGTGGATAAAAGGTGATATAAATTGGGACAATGAAGTTATTTCTGTAGCATCCGTGTATGCTCCAAATTACCTCCGTGAAAGGACAATTTTTTTTGATGGTCTGACTGACCGTATCACTGGGGACGAAAACTGGATCATAGGGGGCGATTTTAATTGCAATTTAGATAAATTTCGTATTAACGATAGCAGCCAAATTATTCTGAGAAATGTTACACAAGAAAAAGATCTCGTTGATGTTTGGAGAACTTTACTTCCGGATGATGAGGGTTACACGCATTTTCACAAACCGACTAAAACGCCGAATAGAATCGATTATTTGTTTGTGTCTTCTAACATGTTTCATAGAATAGAGAATATTTCCTGTAGAGTGAGCGGCCTTTCAGACCATCAACTTCTTATAATGAAATTAAATGATCATGAGGTATCCCACGGGCAAGGCAGATGGATCTGCAACAATAATATTTTAGATGACGAAGATCTTGTATTTCGAGTGAAACATTTTTGGAATTTTTGGAAAATCCAAAAGAAAAATCATAATAATTTAGTTGAGTGGTGGGAAATTGGGAAGTTTCGACTCAAAGAAATAATCCAAGATTATAGCAAGGAAAAATCCAGGAATTCGAAAAAGGACCTTTCTCGCCTTCAGGAAAAATATAGGAAATTAATTAGTAATCCCACCGATGCCAATTATGATGAAATTAAGATCACCGAAGAAGCCATCAAAGCCTATGAATTTAAAGAATGGGAAAAATCCAAAATAAGAGCCAGAAACACAATTAAAACAGAGGGCGAAAAAGCTTCTAGATATTTTCTAAATTTAGAAAAACAACAAGTTCAGAAGAATAAAATGGAAAAATTATTGATTTCTGAGGGGAATTATGCCAATCAGAGTCAAATCATGTTAACCGTTGTAAATGATTTTTATAGTAAATTGTACACTTCTGAGGATATATGTCTTTCTGGTATGAACGTTATTTTGAATTCTATGATTCCTAACGTCGTTCCAGAGGATATTCTTGAAAGTTCTGAGAATGATTTCACGCTACTTGAATTAAAAAATGCTCTTTTCCAAATGAACAAAAATAAATCCCCCGGCATCGATGGCCTCACGGTGGAATTCTACCAAACATATTGGGATATTATTGGTATAGATCTCTTCGAAGTCTTTAATTACAGTTTTCAAAAGGGTCATTTAGGTCGTTCCATGAATACTGCCCTCATCCGACTTATTTACAAAAATGTCGGGAGTAAATTTGAGTTAAAAAATTGGCGTCCCATTAGTCTGTTATGTGTGGATTATAAAATTCTCGCTAAGACTCTTACTAATCGTCTGAAAAATATCATGCCTATTATTATTGGTGAAGAACAATCGTGTGGTGTCAAATCTAGGAAAATTCAAGACAATCTTATGATTCTCAGGGATACAATAGATTATATAAATTGGGAAAATTTAGGTGCAGCCGCAGTTAGTATAGATTTAGAAAAGGCCTTTGATAGAATCAATTGGAATTACATGTTTGCAGTCATGGATAAATTAGGTGTTCCCCCGTTTTTAATTAAAGGAATCAAACTTCTATACAGCCAACCGAGCTGTCGAATAATAGTTAATAACTACATCGGTTCCCCCGTTGAAATAACTCGCGGTATCAGGCAGGGTTGTCCATTGTCCCCACTTCTTTTCTCTATCTGTGCTGAAGGACTAGCTAATCTTTTTAGAATTAACAATGAGCTTAAAGGTATCGAAATCCCCGATTGTAAAGAGTCGATCAAACTCGTTCAGCACGCGGACGATTCCACGATTTTTGTGAGTACAAATAACGACTTTGACATTATTCAGGATATTCTCGATGTTTATTGTAAAGGGAGCGGGTCCAAATTAAACGTTTCTAAAACCAAAGGTCTTTGGTTAGGAAAATGGAAAGATAGATCGGATAACCCTTGCGGCTTTAATTGGTGTAATGGGAAAATAAAAATTTTAGGAATAGTTTTCGGAAATGACGTCACCCCGGAAGACAACTGGGGTCCGCGCGTAAATAAGTTTAAGTGTATTCTTGATAAGTGGAGCAAGCGTAGTTTGACTCTCATAGGCAAAGCAGTGATCGTCAATACTTTGGTCGGATCGGGATTAAATTATTTGGGGAGTATTATTTCATGTCCGCGTGAATGGATTAAGAAGATCGATAAAAGTATTTGGAATTTTTACTGGGATGGCAAAGTAGAAAAGATTAAAAGAAATACCATCAATGGTCCAAGAGACAAGGGAGGTACCGGTCTGGTTAATATAGAATGTAAACTCATCAGTATCAAGGTTCAGTGGTTTTCTAATTATATTAAATCTTGCGGCAAGTGGAAAAAATTCTTTGATTACTGGCTTGGTAAGGTCGATAATAAACTGGGTTGGTATGGCCTGTCTAATAGCCGTAATCCGGTCAATACTACTACTTTTTATCAAGATTTGATTCGTGCCTTTAAAGCTGTTGACGGTAAAATTAATTGTTCTTTTTCTGTAGTTTCTGAAACACGTGAAGTTCCTCTCTGGAACAACGTATGTGCTACGGATGATGATACCGAACTTAACAGTCCCTTACTCGCTTCCAATAATTTTCACAAAGTTAAGGACGTCATCGCTAACGGGAATTTGATATCCTTTCGTGCCGTGGCTAAAAAATGCAATGTCCACAATATTATCGCGGGTAGATTAGTCGGAAGAATTGAGAATCATATTAATCATAAGTTAATCGAAGAAAATAGAATCGGTCCTCCTAATCACGTTTGTAATTGGCTCGTCTTTTTTGATAGGCAGTCGAATGATTATGTTAAGGTTTCCGAAACCACCGCCAAAATTAATTATTGTAATTTGATTCTAGCCAGATTTGTGGTCCCTAAAGTCCAAATTAAATGGCAAGGAATTCTTAATTACCGCATCGATGTCGATTGGACCTGTATTTGGAAAAATGGTTCCAATAATTTTATTATGGACCCAGAAGATAAAGATTTTTGGTACAAATTAAAACACAGATGTCTTCCTACTAAGGACTTTCTCTCTAAAATAGGTAAAACTGATGATAATATTTGTCCCCTTTGTAATGTGGAGCCAGAGACTCACGAACATTTGTTTATTTATTGTGTTAGTACCTTAAGTGCATGGATTCTTGTTGAACGTATCCTTAGGAATTATTCGGGTAAGAAAGATTTTTATCTAAACGATTGTAATAGAATCCTAGGCTACAAAATGAGTCCTGTTCACAATGCCATCATCGCCAAAATGCTTCGCGTTATATGGGTTATTCGATGTAAATTAGCCTTTGACAACTATTCTAATCCTTCCGATATCGATATTATATTTCAGTTCAAGGTCCGTCTCAAGAAATTTCTCTCTCTTGAAAATAAAAGAAACAAAGGTAAGAGTGGGTGGGTTAATAAAATAGCGCCTTTAATTACATAATTTTCTGTTACTTTTGTTTCAGAATACTTTTGTTATCCCTGCTGTTTTCCTTTTGATTTTGGGAACTGGATTATTTGTTTTAGTTCTGATGACTAATTGAGTGATTGATTGATTGATTGTATGATTGGCTAATTGGTTAATTATTTCATTCGTTCATTCATTTACTAAATTATTCATAAATTGTTTTCAATGCCTCTTTGTTAAGATGTTTTATTTACTTTTCCCATTGTAATGTTAATATTTGGTTGTTTTGCCTTAACATTATTTGATTAATTATAATTGCACTTTATGTGTTGAGTATACTATTGACTTTGTTATTTGGTTATGATATACGTATATATATATTAGTTGTACATATTAGTTCATGTTTGTATAATTCTTCGTAATGATGACTAACTAGTTAATTAATTCCTTTGCTTACTATTATTCATGAGTTTTTGTTTTCTATTTTCTTTTGTTAAGATGTCTTTGACCTTTTTCACTATGTTAACATTTGGTTGCTTTGCCTTGACTTATTGTTCGATTCATTATAATTGCGTTTGTTGAGTTAGTTTTATTTTCCTGTTTATTTCTTATTTTGGTTTATTCATTTGTGCCCATTTCATTTAGTTATGTTATCTGTATGTGTATATTGTTATTCCTTTCTCTTTATATATCATTTTTGTACTAATAGTTTGTTGTAAACGTTTGATTTCAGAATTATCTCCCCCCCCCCGTTCCTCTTGCCCTTCCCCTTCCCCTTCCCTGCCATGTCTGTTTACCAAACCAAGTTTGTCATTGTTGTTTTTTAATCTGTATATCCTGTAAATAGTCCGGTTTATAGTTTATGTACACCTGTAAGGTATTTTGTATTTTTGTCTGTATTGTCGAAATGTGTATAGTATTGAAATAAATGGAGTCTAACTCCACTGAGACAGAAAAAAAAAAAAAAAAAAAAAAAAAAAAAAAAAAAATATAATAATAATAATAATAATATAGGTTTTCCCGGCCAATTTCAACAAAAATTCATTCAATTTCATTAACACGCTTTCAAATTCACGCGATTTTTCTAGTTCAATCAAACTAGAGTTTCTCTTTCGATATTATTGCATTCAATTTCGTTTTCGTGCACCCATGATTCCATTACTTTCATTCCATTTCGTTAATAGGCATTCAAGACTACAAGATCGCCATTCTTATGTTGAATATATACCACCTTTTCGCAATAGGTGCAATCAAATTCAGAGTCATCGAAGCGTTCAGGATTTTGTAGCTGTTGTTTTTTTCTTTTTCATTTATGGGCAACGGATTTCAACATTCGAGCATTCAACTTCAACACGAGTAGGGCCTATGATACGACTTATTTGAGCTTAAAGTGAAACATGTT
Source organism: Hippasteria phrygiana (assembly GCA_037893225.1). Classification (NCBI taxonomy): domain Eukaryota; kingdom Metazoa; phylum Echinodermata; class Asteroidea; order Valvatida; family Goniasteridae; genus Hippasteria; species Hippasteria phrygiana. The sequence continues at coordinate 194,769 of JAZGUH010001154.1, read as the reverse complement.
TCTTTTACTGGTATTTTTTGTTCCCTGTTAGGCATTTCCATGTTATGCGTTTCATTCAATTATTGTTGTCTTAATTGCAATAATTGTTACTGGTGCCTTTGTTACCCCTTGACTAAACATGAAATATGTGTCTTAAAGGCACTAAAATACAGTTTACAAACTTATGGCACTTAAAAATGATTTGGTTTTGCTTTGAGATTGCTTGTATGGGTCGTTATTATGTTTTTGACGTCTCCTTCAACCATGTCAAAATGAAAATCTACAAAGGATTTGTTATATAAACATGAGCTTATATTCACAAGGGGGTCATTGGTACGTTAGAATAATGATGTTGTTTCCCTGTGAAAATTTTTTCACAGGTCCTTTTTTTACCCTTTGTACGTTCATCTTAAACTCGTTTCTGTCTCAAACTTGTTTCTTTAACCATCAATGTTCTGACGTGCTAGGCATCTCGGCATGTACGTTTGGCTGTTGTTGTACCATCTCACGCATTTGTCATGGGTGATTTCTCCCACATTCTGTTGGGCCACTTCTTGTAGGAGATCACCTCTCCATATATGCCATATTTGATTCAGAAATCGTCTATTTAGGGCCTACTAGGTGTGTTTAGCTCGGAACTAGTGTAGAAATGAAGTTCTCCTTAGAGTATCCTGCCATTAAATACGAATCAGAAAGCGCATACATCACAAACGAATTTGAATGCAAACATTTGGAAAATGTTTGCTCATTGATGAAATTGAATGGTTGACCAGCCTCGGTGACTGGCTTTGACGAAATTGAATGAACTAAATGACCAGTTGAATTTGAATGATCCTATTTGTAGAGTGAATGCTCAAGTGCTGAAAGTGAATGACCCTTTTTAACTCTTGAATGCTGGTGTAGCTCAGCATTTATTTTCTAACGAAATTGAATGAGCCGGGTATTAACTTGAATGAATTTTTGTTGAAATTGGCCGGGAAAACCTATAATAAAAGTTACAATAATAATCACTCGAGTCCGTATAATTATTATGTTTCTAACCACAACAGGGTCAGTCTTGTTGAACCAGGAGTAGTCATGACAGCAATGGTGAAGAAACATGCAGCCATTACGCCAGAAGAACGAACCAAAGATTTCGACCCCATCTTGAAGGATCTATACTTGCACGGCATGACCAACATGCAATCTAAATACTTTCCTATAGTACAGAACGCAGATGAGGTAGCCAGGCTCCATCTGGATATTATACTGAGTGATAATCCGCATCTGCGGTACCAGACCCATGAGCGCATGACCAAAAGTGTGGCTATTAAACTTCGAGATACCGCAACAGACGGTCTCCTCGATGTTCTCAAACAATAAATAAAACACGAACACGCCTTTCAGTACTGAAAAGAAAAGGCTTAATGACGCTAGATTTAACGTGGTAAAATGCTTACTACGCTCTCGAAAAATCTCCCAATTTTGTTTACGCTGACGCAGCACTGAAAGCGTTCCGACTCCCACAAATTTAGTCATAGATGGATGTGCATGCACTATGGTCGTTCCTCATTGGTTTGACTATTTATGCCGATACATGATGTTAATTATACATGTATAGCATAAATTGAAATATTCCAATATTTTGGATTTTAGATGTTGGTCTTTTACTGCGAATCATGCAGCAACCCACATTTTTCACAGTCATGTTCTGTCACTTGGGGGAGAGGGGGGGGGGGGGGGGGGGGCAGACAAAAAGCAGATTGGGATGGGGTATATACGTACCTGCATTAAAGCGTCAAAATTTTAAGTATGCCAATAAATACATAATTATGCACACAATTATTAGTTCTAAAGTTTAAATTCTTTGTTTTCGTTTAGTTAATTTAAGTACATTATAGCGTGGCTATACCTGGACGCGTGACGCGCCCCGAATGCCAGCATGTTTGGGCGCCACTCGTCCGGGTAGCCACGCGCGCCTTGACTAAAGGCTACAGGACAGTTTTCCAACGATTTCCAGCTAGAAATAGTTGGAAAACGATATAAATTTCTACTTTTCTTGACAACGACAGCACACCATCATTTTACAGGATGATTGAGACTACTATAAAGTAAGGTATTTCGTAATAATTCAGTAAAAAAAATGGAGGATTACCAATCGTGTACACTAGTATACCTCTAATATTTATGAACATTTGAATTGAAAATGTGGTGGCGATTTCTCGGTTGGGCGGGGAGGGGGGGGGGGGGGGGAGAACACACAACCAACAATAATTGTTCAGCATTTTTGAAAAAGGGTGCTGATTTTTGTGTTTGCATTTAAAAGCCAATGAAGGGGGATATGGGGGACACTGCCATAGCCGGCCCCTCCCCTCGTCCCCCAGGGTTGCCGCCCATGCTCTTGTGTATCCTGGGAAGTGTTTGGGAAAGGGTGCTGATATTTGTGTATTCTGGTGCATACTGGTGCATGTAAAATTACCCATAAATATGACAAGCGGGGGAGAGATTTTGGGACGCCGCCCATGCACTTTGTAACTTTAACATCACCTAAGTCAACATCCAAAATTCAATCATTAATTTGATCTCTTTTCGAACCTCTAAAAGTATGGGTTGGGTAGATTGAAATTAAGCTGCCATTGTCAGCTCACTGCTGTAAAGAGACTGTTAGGAGAACTGGGCCAAAAAGGACTCCACAAACTGTACTCAATGTTCTAAAGACGCCATGACTTGTTCACAATTTAGAACTGTAGTTTGTGTTACTATGTTGGTGACGGAAAAATGAACTTGTGGATGTGGTCTGAAAGTTTTTGTTTTGAAACTGTTTATTGGTGTGTCGATGCTATTTTAGTTACCTATTTTAGTTACCTAGTTTGCAAAAAAACATTCCAATGAAGAAATAAACAACAGTGAAGTCCAGTTCATTCTCCATTTTTGTCGATCAATGTAAAGCATCCTAATGGAGTGTTTTCTGTAATAGCCAAACGCCATTTATTTCCTTGATTTAGCGCAAGAGTGAGATTAGTCTATGGAATAGCCGCTCGTGCAACGCGACGAGCGTCTATAATATGAGTGCAGATCTGTGGATTAATTATGCAAGACATCCGCCTCTTGACCTCCAGATTTTGACCAATCAGCCTGCTCGTTTTTTGGACCTTCGGGAAACCGCGCGCTGATCAAGGCACGCACTGCTACCCGGCCGCGTAACGCGCCCCGGATATGCATATCTTTGAGAAATGTAAACATTTCTGCGCGCACAGAATCATGTTGCAGTTGTACTGTGCGTAGAAAGTAGTACTGCGTACCGCGTGCGCGTGCTGGGGGAGCACGCGACACGCGCGGCGGCATTTTAATTATTTTATAACTGCGCCATCGCGTACTGCTACACATACGCGCCGTGATGAATTCAGAGAAACGGGGTCAGCTGACACCCAACAACCAATCAGTACCTTCGTCCACATTTCTGATCGAAATGACGTCACAAGTTTGCAAAGTCTACTCCGATTGGCTGGCGCGCGGGGTCCTATAAATTAGCATGTCCGCATATATCAGACGTTGATATGCAATGCAATGCATGCAACGTCTGATACTCAGGCTAGAGTGAGATAAGCCTCAGTAATAATTCTGTATTTTTATTGGTTTTCAATTTAATTTAAGCTTGTCAGATCAGTAATCCACTGCAAAGCAAAATAAACACGCAACCTTCATACAAATTCTTACTGCTTATGTTTATCTGATTCATTTCTCTCAGAAACGTACTGTTGGTTAGTTGTACTTTGTTTTTGAGAGAACGAAACACAAATACAATGTAGGTTACTTTATACGCCTTGATTAATATTTATGCAAATTTGAATTGAAAACGTGGAGGCGATTTCTCGGTGGGGGGGGGGGGACACAACCAACAATAATTGTTCAGCATTTTTGAAAAAGGGTGCTGCTCTTTGTGTTTGCATGTAAAAGCCAATGACCCATTAAGGTATATGGTATGGGGAAATATTGGGGGACACTGCCATAGCCGTCCCCTCCCCAAACATATTGGGGGACATGTCCCCCCGGCCCCCGTTCCCCCAGGATCGCCGCCCATAATCTTGTGTATCCTGGGAAGTGACTGATCTTTGTGTATTCTGCATGTACTAGGTGCATGTAAAATGACCCATAAAATGTATATAGGCCTAACAAGCGGGGAAAATATTGGGGGACACTGCCATAGCCGCCCCCTCCCAAAAAAATATCGGGGACTTCGCCCATGCACTGTAACTGCAACATCACCTAAGTCAAGATCCAAAATGGGTACAGAGTTTATTTGGTCATGCATTCAATTATTAACTTGATCTCTTTTCAAACCTATAAAAGTATGGGTTGGGTAGATTAAAATTAAACAGCCACTGCCAGATCACTGCTGTAAAGAGATTGTTAGGACAACTGGGCGAAAAATGGCTCCACAAACTGTACTCATCACTGGCTGTTCGTCAGGGATTGGTCTGGCTACCGCCGTGTTGCTAGCTAAGGACGAACAACATGATTTCAAGGTAAAACGGAACTCTCAATGCGTAATTTGCTGCATATTACTTTAGTGGGATTCGTCTGCACGTTTGATGAATTCCCAGTTTGATCGTCCTTAACGTCGATATCACACAAACCACATTATAGAAAGATTCAAAATCTAACGTAGTTTTTCCCTTTAGGAAAAGTAGTACCGGGTAGGCCTATCGGAGAGCTGTATACATGTATTATGGACAATATTTTTTGAAATTGTCGTCACCTTTATAGTCGTCGATTGCAGTGGGTGTCGATTATGGAGCGTCAAAAGTGGACAACCGTATTTTCCCATTTTTTGGTAGTAGAATTTTAGGTTTTTAGAAATGGCAACACCGGTTTTTAAAAAACACAATTTTTTGCTAGCATAAATTTGGATTTTACTTTGACGACTATCTCGGCGCCTCAAAAGTGGACAACTAAAACTCTCAAATTCTTACTGACAAAAATCATGATGCTCCAAAAGTGGAAAACCCCGTTTTCCCATTTCCTGCTAGCAGAGATTTAGATTTTAGAAGTAGCAACACCCGTTTTTAAAAATTTTGGTTTTACTTTGCGACTTTTCTTGACGCCTCAAAAGTAGACAACTAAAAATCCGTAATATCTGTTAGTAGCCGCTGACCAGCCTTCGCAGATAGGAATCGTACACACTTTGCACAGGGGTTATTAGGTGAACTGAGAACGTGATACGTGCACGTATTAAAGCAGCCCACAGACTGTTCTATTTCGAACGGAGGGGTGTTGTGTTACATTGTTTACGGAGGCTTGCCAAAAAGTGTCCGCGTGGGCGTGCATCCTATTACGTGGCTTGCTGTTTAGGTCAGGCTGTCAAGACGTCATGCATTTTTCATCTTAATTGTCATTTTCTTTGAACGCTTTCCTTTTTACCTATGATTACTAAGGATTAGTGGATTTGCTGAAATAGCTTTTAGTGATAGTTCAACTTATATTTGTCCAAAATCTTTGTGTGTTTTTCGTGATACCATGGAGGTAGCCTCCATGGTGATACCATGGACCTCCATGGTGATACCATGGTCCTCCATGGTGATACTGACAGTTCGATCATCTGTTGTCAGAACACGTCGGCGTATAGGAAGGTATACGTACGACTTATAAGTTATAGTAGCGTAAAACTAACGTTGTTTACTACGATTTATTCTCTGCACATTTACGTTTTTCTGTCGGATCCTGCCAAATATAGTCCGTTCCCCGGGGTCCGTTCCTGCCAAATATTGTCCGTTCCTGCCAAATGCTGTTCATTTTCGCCAATTACATATGTACATGCCGGGTGTATATGTACTGTCCATTTACCGGTCCTGCCAATTAATACTGTCCGATCCTGACAAATACTGTCCATTCTTGCCAAATGCTGTCAACAAATGTTTGTTAGTAAATATTCGAGTTGAACTTATTGTAGAAACCAAAATCTCTTTTATTTTTTGCTCGCAGAAATTTGGTTGTGAACCAAAAGTGGACAAACTCAAATTCAAACTGTCTATACTTAAACTTTGTTGCATTTTTCCCATATGTAACACAGCACCCCTCCGTTCGAAATAGAACAGTCTGTGGGCTGTTTACGTCGTCACGTTCTCAGTTCACATAATAACCCCTGTGCAAAGTGTGGACGATTCCTATCTGCGAAGGCTGGTCAGCGGCTATTTACTGACAGAAATTACGGATTTTTAGTTGTCCACTTTTGAGGCGTCAAGAAAAGTCGCAAAGTAAAACCAAAATTTCTACTAGCAGAAAATTGACATTTAAAAAAACGGGTGTTGCTACTTCTAAAATCTAAATCTCTGCTAGCAGGAAATGGGAAAACGGGGTTGTCCACTTTTGGAGCATCATGATTTTTGTCAGTAAGAATTTGAGATTTTTAGTTGTCCACTTTTGAGGCGCCGAGATATCCGTCAAAGTAAAATCCAAATTTCTGCTAGCAGAAAGTTGAGTTTTTAAAAACCGGTGTTGCCATTTCTAAAAACCTAAAATTCTACTAGCAGAAAATGGGAAAATACGGTTGTCCACTTTTGACGCTCCATAGTCGATAGGCAAAAGGTTACGTGTAGATACCTACGGGTTGCATTGCGATATTAAAGGGGGGGGGGGGGGGGGTAGGCCTCTTTTCACGGTAAAGGCGCAATTCACACTTGCATTATACTACTAGGAAATGTCGCCGGAAATTCGCGCAAATAAAGAAAAAAATACCCCCGAGCGCCACTAGTCTGATCCCAAATGAATTAGCAAATTGGAAACTAAGAATTATTGTTTGCATGAAGAAATTTTTGTGGATTTCTAAAGACTAGAACATAGGAACCAGGGCCTTCTCATAGGCCAGGCGTGGATCCGGGGGGGGGGGGGGTCGAAACCCCCCTGCTCGTTGCCAATTATATTATTTTGGTTGTTTTTTTGCTTGTAGGGGCCTACGCCTTGCAAATACAGGTCTTATTTTGCCTATGGGTGAACAAAACAAAGAGATTAAATGGCGCCACCAACGCTGAGAAAGTGTGTCAGCAGCAGCCCCCCCCCCCCCTCCCCCCCCCCCCCCCCCCCCCACTTGTAAATTTGTTTCGCAGACGAAACATTTTGGTAGTCACCTTTCTGGGCAAATTTCAGAACCCCCCCCCCCCCCCCCCCCCCCCTGCAAAAAATCCTGGATCCGCCCCTGTAGGCGCATGCGCAATTGCCCATACCTTTGCTAATTTGCATACTTCTTTAAAAGGTTTACGCCACAATGAGGAATCTGGGGTCAAAGGGCGATCTGGAAACGGCTGCAGGGAACACTCTGGGCAAGAAACTCTTCATCCGGGAACTGGATGTCACCAAGGACGCCACAATCAAATCGGTTGTAGATGAGATCCTGCGAGACAATGGGAGAATTGACGTTGTCGGTAAGCACTTATTGTTTACTATAATGTAGAAATATTGCAAGATTGAAGCAAGTAAAGGTTTGAATAATGAACATATGTTATCGTAAATTTTCAGTGAACAATGCTGGATATGGCGGTGTGGATGCCATCGACCATCAGTCGTTGGAGTGGTGCCAGGCCATGATGGATACCAACTACTGGGGCGTGGTCAGAACCACCAGAGCCGTGTTACCAGCGATGAAGAAACAAAAGTCGGGCAGGATTCTCAATGTGACCAGTGTCATAGGTGTCCTAGGTTGGTATAAATATTGCTGATTTCTATACTCGATCGTTTTGGCTAGTGCTAATTTAACTCTTGTTGTTGGCTCATGCTACTGCTGATGTTGCCGCTATAGCTGCTTCTACTAATAAGATTGCCACTTTACAAAAGTGCAGCATGCTGTTGCTGCTGTTGTTGCTGCTGTTGCTGCTGTTGCCGCTGCTGCTGTTGCTGAAACCATATTCCTGCTGATACTATTGCTGCTTTCGCTGCTGATGTTGTAGTTTTATTGAGATCGTTAAACTCTTTGTTTTCAGCTATTCCATTCCATTCCACCTACTCGGCCAGTAAGTTTGCCGTCGAAGGCTTCTCCGAATCAATTGCTCCAGTTTTGAGAGATGGATACAACATAAGGTACGTGATGGTGACGTCACAAAATATCTTTTACATATCAACGAGGAATATACTCCTTTTGGGGGATTGTGATGTCACAGACGTAGGCCTATAGAGCGGAATGAAAATTGTTTATATATACAATACGGAAAGAAAAAAAAATTCGTCCAAACAAAAAGAAAATAATAATAATATAGCAGCTTTAATTAAAACCCTGCGCTGAACTGCCAACTTCTACTGACGCGGTGACACTGCCTGCTTCCTTTGGGGAAGCATGTGCTTGTAGCGTACATGTATATACCTTCGACCAATGTACATGTACACATGGCGGTCCCATGAACTCTTTCACCCCATTTCTGGAGCTGGGTCATTGACATATACTCCAAAGCCCTGCAACATGACCTTTTGCCATGCCCTTGTGCACCACCATGTCAACGAACTTTCATATCAACTCCACCGCCCCCCCCCAAAAAAAAAAAAAAAAAAAAAAAAAACCAAACAAAAAACCACATGCCCTCCTAAAGACCTTTGGCCTCGACTGGGTCGGCAGACTGCAATTAAAAGGCCTGGCCATCTGGAGCTGGGCTATTGACATATCATTTACATGCCTGTGGTAAAACCCATTGTGAACAACAGTAAGGGGATTTGTGCACAACCCTATGGGACTTTCTCTGACTCATGCATTTCTATGGCTTACCCTGGCTTGCCCTCCAACCCAGGCCACAAAGTGACTATACAGTGCTTTTCGGCAAGGACCAGGCTAGGCATATCTGGAGTATCAATGTAAGGGGGCGTTTTTGGTTTTTTTATAAGGAAAACAACAAAAACGGCGTCCCTTGGGGACGCCGCCAGTGCAGCGCAGGGTTTTAATCAAAGACATTGAAACTGACGTGACATTGTTTTCACAAACGTCAGCGCAGCTATCATGAAACAAAAAAACTTCGATTGGATGCATTTAAATTTGCCGATACATAGTAATTGTTTTTCGGGACGCTGCTGTGGTTTGTCCTCTGCCGACATTTCTCCGCCAACTTCGTGATTTCTGCTTATACCCCAACTAGTTGTTGCGTTTACAATATTCTTTCCACCTGGTTCGACTCGGAGCATGCAAGTCTAGAACTATATCTGTTAACCCTCCCTCATTTTCGTAGTTTTTTAGTCCTGTAGTATTATGTTTGGGACAACATGCTTCCGAGCAACAGCAATTTAGTTTACTTTTGTTGTCCCTGACCTGCATAATATTGTGTTGTTTTTCATGTTAGGCCGTTCCCTTTGCTGTGTTCTTCCCCAGATTGAGTCCCATAAAAGTCTTGCATGCTCCCATGTAAACATATTTATTCACTCCCTCTTTAGGTTGTAATTTTTCGTTCTCCATGCCTGTATGGCTGCCCTCCCCATCTTATATTGTCTTTTATCGTGTACATTTTGTTTGTACTTTGTGCATCTGTTTGTTATTTTTAGTTTTTGTTTTGTACTTCTACTTCTGTGTATGTCAAGGTCGAATAAATAATAATAATAATAATAATAATAATAATAATAATAAAAATTAGAATAATAATAATAATCACTCGAGTCCGTATAATTATTATGTTTCTAACCACAACAGGGTCAGTCTTGTTGAACCAGGAGCAGTCATGACAGCAATGGTGAAGAAACATGCAGCCATTTCGCCAGAAGAACGAACCAAAGATTTCGACCCCATCTTGAAGGATCTATACTTGCACGGCATGACCAACATGCAAGCTAAATACTTTCCTATAGTACAGAACGCAGATGAGGTAGCCAGGCTCCATCTGGATATTATACTGAGTGATAATCCGCATCTGCGGTACCAGACCCATGAGCGCATGACCAAAAGTGTGGCTATTAAACTTCGAGATACCACAACAGACGGTCTCCTCGATGCTCTCAATTTCTCAACCAATAAATAAAACACGAACACGCCTTTCAGTACTGAAAAGAAAAGGCTTAATGACGCTAGATTTAACGTGGTAAAATGCTTACTACGCTCTTGAAAAATCTCCTAATTTTGTTTATGCTGACGCAGTACTGAAAGCGTTCCGACTCCCACAAATTTAGTCATAGATGGATGTGCATGCACTATGGTCGTTCCTCATTGGTTTGACCATTTATGCCGATACATGATGTTAATTATACATGTATAGCATAAATTGAAATATTCCAATATTTTGGATTTTAGATGTTGGTCTTTTACTGCGAATCATGCAGCAACCCACATTTTTCACAGTCTTGTTCTGTCACTTGGGGGAAGGAAGGGGGGGGGGGGGGGGGGCAGAAAAAAGCAGATTGGGATGTGGTATATACGTACCTGCATTAAAGCGTCAAAATTTTAAGTATGCCCATAAATACATAATTATGCACACAATTATTAGTTCTAAAGTTTAAATTCTTTGTTTTCGTTTAGTCGATTTAAGTACATCACAAAATGACCATAACTAATTTACAAGGCCCCATGAGGTGATTGTGACAAAATTACAATTCTGTCTTGCAATGTAGAATTAATTCAATGCATTAAGACCAAAATCTTCATTAATAATTTCTTGAAGAAATAAAGTTTAGAAGCCCTAAAGTGTATAACTTACGTGATACTGGGAGACGTATTGATATGTTTAGTTTTTGCTGTTTAAAACTACAGAGCAACGCCAACAACTCTTTAATACTCTTGAGCTTGTCAGATCAGTAATCCACTGCAAAGCAAAATAAACACATACCTTCATAGCAATTCTTACTGGAAGACGTATTGATATGTTTAGTTTTGTGTTTGTTGTGAAAACTGCAGCGCAATGACAAAAACTCTTTACAGCATTTCAAGTTGCAACAATATAATATGTTTCAATCCATTCATTTAATAGGTTGACTTTGAAGCAGAGCTTGTGGTTGTAATGAATTTCTCAATGTGGTTTACTGATTAAAAATGATTATAAAATAAGCATAACTTTTTCCAACATTGTGTCTGGTGCATTGATTTCTCGTAACGGTATTAACCATTGTTTTTTTTATAAAGGTTACACATTGTTTAATTACATTATATAATGTTAATAAAAGACACAAACTTATTTACCGACCGACGGCTGAGATTTCCATTAACCAGATTTCTCAAACAGTGCAATTGATGAGGAAAATAATCTTACTATAATTCCAGGAATAGGTGAGTTTGTATATGTCGGCAATCGTGGACCTAGGACAAAAGAATTCGAGCGTAGACAAAGGGGTCAACGTTTGACCTAACGTCCACGATTGAAAATCGTGTACAAAACCAATGGGAGGCATTCCGAAAAAGTTAAAGTATTAACAAAAGAGGAACAATGGGAGGTCCACGATTGCACCCGTTTACATGACTGTGTGTGTGTGTGCGCGTATGGGCGGTCTATACTGCCACGTTTGCAGATTTAGGTCCCGGCTTGTTTTTTTGTGTGTGCAGTTTTTGTGAGAACCGCACATAAACAACTTCAAAATTGACACTGCACATTTTTTGGGTCCTGAGCAATACACCTGACGATTTTCAACTTCATACAGTGCCCGGTTGTGGAGATAATCGAATTACAGACAGACACACCCACCGGGACCTCCTATTGTCCCTCTTTTGTTTGTACTTTTTTCGGAAGGCCTCCTATTGGTTTTGTACACAGTTTTCAAACGGGGACCTTTCTCAATCGGGGACCCTATTGTCCTCTTAGTGTTAAAGGTCCCCTATTAATGCAAAAACAAACCCACTACGGCACATTTTCAACGGGCACTGCACCATGCCACGTGGTAGACCACCACGCATGCAATGGGGCCTGATGCAAATAAATTAGACGCATGCGCATCAGTGTTACCAAAAAACTCTTCCCAATACTCACTTCCAAAACTGTGGTCCGCGTGTACGTGTATGTGGCCCGCGTGTGGCATGAAAACATACACCCGTGGCTTTTTTTTAAACGAACGCCGAGTAATTAATTTGTCCGTTATAAACAGGCACATTTCGAACTGGCATGCACTAGTACTGAACATTTATTAAAGAGGAACTAAAACGGCAAATTTTTTTTTGACTTTTTGGACTTTTCCGACAGTTTAAATACTCTTTTAACTGATGGAGATTAGTTTGCAGACGAGAGAAATTTTGTTATTAAAAAAAAAAGGTTGTTATTCTGAACCATTTATCCTGTTTCGCGAAAGCTCATTATGTATGTTAAATGTATGTACGTGACCCCGTGACGTACACGTGTAGAGTCGGTTGATGCTACAGCCAAACACTATGCATGTACGTACGTGGAGTTGATGCTGCTGAAGAGTTTTTGTCGACCTAACTCCTCCGTTTTCCCGTCTATTTTGTCTAATTTTGATATTATTTCAGTATGAGCATGGATCTGAGATAATCATTATGCCTCAATCGTTTGTAGTTTGGGGTTGCACGAGGAACAGCGACAAAAACCCTGACCCAACCTTACTGCGATTCCCAGTGCTGAATGGAGCTCAAAGGCGACAGTGCATGGGTCCGCTTTGTAGACAATACAATATCTGATTTTGGGCTGTCGAAATGGTCGAAAATATGTGCAGAACATTTCGCCAAAGACTGTATAGATGATAGTGTTAGTATGAAAACTCAGCTGGGTTTGAAGGCACAATTCCGTTTGAAGGATGGAACCATTCCAACTCTAAAAGCACCGAGCATTCCAATCGTTTCCCGGACTCACGCGCAAGTACCAGCGCGACGATGCTAACTGCGGTTGCCGTTTCGAGCAGCCAGAGAGCCCCGGTCGTCTCCCTGTCACGTCCACGCTCGCTTGACTCAACATGCATTGTACACGCACGGTAGGTACCGCATGTATACCCTGCCGGAAATGAGGCAGCTTTTTTCACTCCGTATATTTTGTAGGATCCTACACTTCCTACAGTCCTACACCATTGAAATGTGCACAAAGTAAAAAACAAAGGCGGATACAGTGAACCAGTTTTGTGTAGGATCGTGCTACATATGACCGCATGCGCTGCATGCGATTGAGTCTGGTACCTTATAACAGAAATTGTGTGTATAGTTCTGAGAAGGTGCGGGTCCTTATGAGGGCTGCATAATCAAAGTCGCCAGACTAGAGTATAGCATCAGCTCACACACAACTCACCGCGCAGGTCCCAATAAAAGCCGACTGCAAACAAAGGAAAGTATGACTCATAACTAGCTTTTCAGCAAGAACAAGCCTACAACCCCAATTCTTAATGTGTCTCACAAAGATGTCAACACTTTAAAATATGTTTATCGTAGTGTTACTCCTGAATCATGAGCAAAAAGCACAGCAAGTAATACTAGCCTTAGACAAAAAAATACGTACAGACTCTACGTAAAACATTGTCGTATAATACAGTGACGTCATATGTTTCTACACGTGTACGTCAATACTCGCGCGATACGGCACGCAGTTGACCTCGGCCTTTTCTGAATCGAGTCAAAGTGGCTCAGAAAGAAAAGGCTCAAAAACTTTTTTTTTGATTTTTCAGAATCATGAAACTTGTTACATTAGTTTTGGGGAGGCATAAACTATCAGATAAGTCAAAAATGTCAAAAAAAAATTGGCGTTTTAGTTCCTCTTTAAAGTGCCACAACTTCCGTTCAATCCGTCATTCACATTTGCCAAAGGGTACACATTAAACACTTGGGCACGGTATTTTACGGGAGACGTCGTGGTGTCGCGGCGTCGCGCGCTGCGAGTTTTGGCAGCCAGATCGAACAGTATAATGTGTTTGTGCAGTCAAGCGTATCATAATCAATAGGCCTAATCCAACAATTGATTTAAACTGCGCAAACAACGGCCAGTGGCGGCGGCATCCGGCCTAGTGACACTGGTTTTTTTTGCGCCCACAGGCGTCATCCGTGTTTCCGTTTTGACTCAAATTTTACAGGAGACTTCTGAAATAAAAGAAAAACGACAACGCCACATGCACTACGCCCCTTACTCCCTCTCATTCAAACAAACTTACTTACATTTATTAAATTTCGCACAGAAATTGACATGCCTTTTCACATCATTTGGCCAGTAATTTGATCTGGATCGGCGGACCTGAGGCGCAGCCAGGCTTACGTGCTATTAAGCTGATGTGCACTAGACTAAACAAAAGTAGAGTTTTTCGCTATTCAAATGGGCCAACTTCACAAACTTCCGGCGGCACCCATCAGATGTCCCGAACTGAAAATCGTAAACTAAAATATGGTTATTGCGCCCTCTATTTGTGACTGACGCCATCTGCTCAAATCATTTCATTGCACCTGGCTGGACGAATTAGTCGGTGTCAAGTTCAGTGAAGTTTGGGTTGACTGAAAATGTGGAATTACCGATTTCCTCTCAACGTGGTGAGAAGAAACATTCGCTAACTGGTGAGTAACATTTTGGCGTCATTGCTGACTTTCATGCGGAATGTAATTGTAGATCATGCAACAAAAGCATTACAGTACGTGCAGGCTTTCTGGGCACTGTCATCACACGCACGCATAAAATCAAATGGGGGCGCGGCTGGGGGGGATCAGTTGGGGATCAGTTGGTAGGTGCATAGAGCAGCAAGTAGGTGCAAGTACATTAGCTACTGCGGGTGGCAGTATAGTTTAGTACCCTCTGATTGTGTCCAACATTTGTAAACAAAAAAATATATATTCATATTTTATTTTTATTTTTTAGGAAAAAGGAGCAAACATAGCTCATTTTTACTTTCCGCAATGCCTCTTGACCATTGTGACGTCTCAACCAGGCAGTACATATTTGCGATGCCCGAAAAGTTCTGTTGTGTTGTACCATTTCAATTTCTCATTTCCCCCCACATGTAGGCCTACACCCTATTTTATTTAACCCCCTCCCCCTCCTCTCCCCCTCCCACAAAACTGTTTTTAGTGGCCAAAAAGGATGGATCCTGGGAGTTGGGTAAGCTGGCCACCACATGTTTTCATTGACGGAGAACAAGTTACATGGAAGGAAGCCTTCCACTCCCCTGAAAAAGAGGTTTTACTTATTTTAGGGCATATTTTGGATGCACTTATAATTATCGTTAGCAAAATCCCAAAATATTGGTGGCGGGATACAGAACTCGTTATGGGAGTATTACGTTTGAAGTTGGCAGCCCCAAGTATTAATGTACAATTGTTTGCCCCACTCTCACTAGCCCACCCTCACTACCCCACCCTCACTACCCCACCCCTGATGTGGGGATTGTCACTTTGAACTGCTCGATCCTACATGGGGCACTATTCTTCTGTACAACAATAGAATAGGGCCGATTTTTCAAAGGGCCAAATTAAGTCGCCATCCTTGGTCATAAAAACATTACCAATTACGTCCCAGGATTGGGTAGCTATGCAGTAAGGGAGTATAATTGTTTGCACAAACAGTTCAACAATAAAAACGGTAGGCCTACCGGTACTAGCAAAGTCAACGTATTACTCCCAAAATCTTGACAACAAATCTTTCTTTGGGGGAGGTGGGTTGGTCCCACCAACAGTGGAAGTTATCTGGGTCTATAGGTCTGAAAATTGGGAACATTTATTTGGTATATATTGAACATTTACCCAGGAAAACAGTGAGGTTGGTACGCGTAGGGCTGGCAACCTAAAATGTAGGCAACCCCACCACCTCTGTTCATGTTGCAGCCATTTTAATACCTAGATTAATCATTATTAAAACCCTCCTGTGCACCTGGCTAAAATCGACCCAGTTGTTGTACAGATCAAAACCTATCAAATGACAGATTGAAACGCACACAAACTGTGAGAGTTGGTGTTATTAGAGTTTTTGATAGGCTGTGATAGTTACAAGTATAGGAGGGCTCTAGTGGCTTTTTGGGCACTTAACAAAAAGTGGCAAGAACCACAAAACACTGTGTACAATATGGCTGCTAGCTAGACTTGTATACAATATGTCACACACAGCCTGCATACGGCAAGCGCACTACAATGTACACAGTACACATACAGCTACCTCGCACTATGTTACACATCAGTGATTCGGCACAATCCATATGCAAATTTCAGTCCCTGAAAAGAGTAAATTCTGAACTTGTTTTTGACCTCTGAATGTTCTGATTGTGCTCAAAGTTTTACCCTCACAATGCTGCGGGAAGGTGCGGCACCTGGCTGGGAGTCACTTGTGGCAATTCTTGGCACCGTATTAATTTATACTGCGCCAACGAAGGCCGCTATTGTAAGTATATGGTTGTGTGCACAGTACATGTTCTGGCTTACTATAGTTTGCTGAATACATTGTACTTTCTTTGAATAGAAACGCTGTGCCGATCATTACGCTGAGTACAGTGTAAAAATATTTTTGGGCCCTGCCATACGAGGTACTCAAGTATAGTTCCAGTAAATCTGGAAGAAGCAAAAATATTCACACTTCTATTTTCACATAATTTTATCAGGAATCAGAAAAATATATCTTGTGCTACCCAACAAGCATTCCTTTCACCTGCGGTGCTGTAAGTTGCTCCTAAAAATTGCCTCGTGTGAAAAGACCTTTACTTCACCAACTGGAGATGGAATTACATTAAACATCGAGTCATAAATACAGTACTTATCACTTGTAGTACAGTGGTAGACCAAGCTTCCCGAACAATGGCTTGAGAAATTGGGCGATCGTGCCATCTTACAAGTAAAAACTGTTTTTATTACTTTTCATGCATATGCTAATAAAGCCCTGAAATTCCACGTTTTGTATATTGAAAGATTAACGTTTTTGTAATATTTTGCATTCTTTAATAACTTGTTTGTTTGTTTGTTTTCTTAGGTAAATTGCGTGTTGCGATGACTTCGGTGTGACCATATGCAGTAGTCTTGCTTTACTCATCTAACACCACGCCATCCATGGCGTCGACAGCACGCAGAAAGCCCCGTATTACCCATAGGGCTTTGGATCTTCTTAACAAGAAGTTGACAGGACAGGGATATAATTGGAAAATGTTTGCCAGTGTTCTTGATCAACGGAACTTCACGGATGAATATATTCAGGTAAAAAAAAAGAGTACATGTTTAGCTACTTGCGTAAATTTAACTGCAACAAGACACTTGTGAAGTAAATATGATAAAAAATGAGGTCACCAAACAGACATTGACGCAAACGTATAATTGAACTCACCAGATAATTTGTCAGAGATGTTATTTTGAATAATCATTTTGCGGATATAGACCTGGGATGGAGTTTGGAGAAAAGCCTAAACAAATTCTTGGAAAACTACTACATCAAGTAGGGACTGAACAGTTGAAAACCAATCCAAATCACTGAGCCCCAGGTCACAGCGCATTATTACTTTACAGCATTATAAATATTTTATAAGTGTTTGCACATCTTAAAATGAAAATCAGTTAAAGCAGAAAACGGAGCTAAAATGGTGTAGAGTCACTCGACATTAGACAAACGACACAACAATATTGACCAAATTAGGGGCTTGACAAGTGGCAACTTATTTCTCAGTTATTTTATTCCCGGCATCAAATTTTCATTTTCTTTTCATCTTTTCTAACAGTGTGCTGAGAGTAGATGTCAGAGGGAGGGCTTTTCTCCACTAGCAGAGGTACTGCGGATTTGGCAACAACGGTTCGGAATACAAGAAGACATCCCGGTGCAACGTTTAATTGATGTACTGCAGAGTATAGAGCGTAAAGACGTCGCATCTTTAATTGATGAAATGATGAAAGGTAATCAGAAATAGCAAAAATATGTCAGAATTTTGTCGCACGGATGACATAGCCAAAACTCAACTCAAAAACGCTTTTCTCAAATTGTATTTTTGCTTCAATTAGTCGGTACATGTATGCCAGCCCTGCAGTGATTTGAGACTGCATGTGTTAATTCAAAATTGTTAATTTTCATTCTTGCCAAAGCAAAAATGAAAGAGTAACCTTTGAATATGTTTTGAACCTGAACAATATTTTGACATGTGTCTGTAGCAATTATATTAGTTTATTTTTGTGCTGTTGCAAGTTTAAATGTTCTGAATTAACTATTGTCCTTTCATGCAATGCTGTGCTTTCCCATCGTTCATTTCCTACCGTTCATTATGTAGATGTTTAGATTGATTGAGATGAATTTCTCTTTGTATCCAGAGGGTACCTTTCTAGACTTCAATAATGAGCCTTGTCCATCACCCACCCAAGCTGACAGCATGCCAATCCACCAGACCTCCTCTGATCCTGTGACAAGCACCAGCCAACTGTTGCAGTACGGACAAGGTGATACGTCACCGATCCATCTAAAAGTTGATAATCCAATCGGTAAGACTCAGCATTGTCAATCGCCGCAGGAGTCATCCTGCCACAACTGGACAGCTCCGGGTGCCACTGGTATCACACTTCTGACACCGAATTTTCACCATCCTGCTTTCAACATTCCTACACCCCACCAACAGACTGGACATGGCAGTAGCTTTAACTATCAGTATACTCCGCCTCTGCATCACCTTTCTCAAGCCAGGAATCCTACAGGATCCCAAACGAGAGAGATTCCTCAGAACTTAACAAGGAGTAATCGGTCCCTAGTCACTGATGGATCTCTTACTATGCGCTCGGATCCAAACCCAAATCTTCATCGGCAGAGAGGTGCTAATCACACCAGTGCATATTTAACTTGGCCCCATAGCGCAGGGAGGAGTAGCCGGCAGAGCATTAGCCACAACCAGGGCTTCACCCCAAATACAACAAGGGAGTCACAAACTATGCTCGAGGGACCGGGATTCTCTGCTAACTCCATCCCGCCGCTGAGATCTGTATCGCCTCAAAATACGACTGCAACAGGTGCTTCTCCAGTGCCAGTTCAGGGTTCAAACCAAAGTAAGTAATCTACAGAGTGTTTGCCTGTTAGTTAGTCCTCTTAGTCTCCTGAATCTTGTCCAATGTTTGTATCTGTTTCACCGAGCCTAACTTCTTTCCTTATACTTTGAAGTTGTCCTACATGTAGGTGGGACAAGTGGTATTGCCAGAGGAGTAAAGGGGGGGGGGGGCATTTTCCCCCTCTCCTGGTTTGAACCCTTGCCAACCCATCAACAATTACAAAGGAAATGAAATCTGCATGTTTTGAATTGATCTGATGGGAAATCACGTGCAGGTATATCAGAAAGCCAGGCGGTGATTAAACATCCAAACCGAGCAGGATGTTATGTAGTCGTAGTTTTTTTGGGCTGATATCTTGCAAACATTTAAGTAGACCTACACTCTTCCAACATCTCTCTAGCTGGACGGACTAAGATTGTAATCCCTTTCACCAACAGACATGAAATCCTTCATCACCTATGCCTACAGCAGCTATCGGAGAGCTCTGGAGTTGGGCTGTGCACTGAAGCACCAAGGTCTAGACGTTACGGTGGACAGGAAAACTGACCACTTTGCTTCTGATAGAGAATGCCAAGAAACAACGTTGCGGCTTTTTAATGAGGTGTGTAGTAGCAGTGCATCACTTGAACAGGCAAAATGTCTTGTGATAAGTTGACAATCTTTATCTTGTGCAAGACACAAACATGTGCTACATCTGTAGCTTAGGCAAATATAAACAATTATATATTTTAACAAAAAATGATTGGTAAATGGTACTAGGTCAGATTATAGAAAGTACTACAGGGTACTATATGCTGGTCTTTAAAAAGTCTTAAGTTGACTTTTCTAAATTTAAGGCCTTAAAAAGCATTAAAAAGCATCAAATTGAGTTCGCCTAGGTCTTAAAAAATGGACGTATAAAAGTAATGACTTCTCTTATCAGCTCGTAAATAATGATGACAAAGTGTGTAAAAAAAAATCAGCAATTTTCCTGTAAATTGGTCCGTAAATTGTGTTTATCATCCGAAAATGACCTCTGCAGCCTGAAACAGTCTTCTGGTTCTAAGAGTACATTTTTTGGTGCTATTTTGAACCATATCTTTTGTACATGAACCTTCAATGCACATTTCCTGTTTAGTGGCTGTACGTCTCTTTTATTAACACTAAATTGTTTTGATTGCAGGCGACACACATCGTCATCATTTATGATGTCAACTACATTGATGAAATCAAGGGGCGTGTTGAGACTCCTCTGAACACGAGGTGAGATTTTTTATTCCTGATAGGAAAAAGCTAAATTCAAAGTATTTTCATGATTTGTGCGCCCTTATTGTGTCACTAAACTCGTGCAGTTTTAACCCTCAACCTGCTAATTCCAAGGATATCCAACAATAGGCACTTTCTGATGGATTTTCATCTTAAAAGACTTATGTTTTGACTGTTGATTCAGCAGGCTGCTGTTGTTGGATTTAGCAGGGAGTCTCAAGAAAACCTGAAGGTGGTTAGGGTGTTAATGTGGTGCATATGAACACAATCATCCAGATTTGACGAGAACTAGACTTTAAAGTTGTGACGTACAGAAATCGGGTACCCGATAGAAAAAAAGCACAGGTACCCTTTCAAGAAAGCCAGTCCCAAAAAAAAAGTCTCGGAAATTGCTGTTCATTTTGTCCGTAAAGGTCCGCACGTTATTGGTTATTACTACCACATCAATGCATCAATGGAGCAAGATGCAGTAAGTTTTTATAGCTTAGTGGTGTGAATTGAATTTTCACAAGCATCATTAACGTTAATCTGTTTTGTTTTTCCATGTATCTTAGTTTTCATTTTGAAAATTCCCCACAAATGACATTCAAAACTTTCTTTCTCCAAGTCTAAGAAATTACTAAGTAATATGTTAATTCAGTTAAGAGTACTCGATTCCATAATCTGGCAACGGTTCCTGACATGAGCGGTCAGATACTTGGGTACCCAGTTTGGATGCACATCCGTACTTGTACAACCATTTCATCAGCTTTATAGTTTACAGCTGCATGACGGTCGTGTGTTTATCGTTTCCCAGGTTAATCTACAATCTGATGCATGAGGAATTCCGGCGAAGGCAAAATGTACGCTTTGTTCCAATCATTGACTACGAGCGGATCACACCGGATAGGATCCTACCGGTATTTAGCCAATGCTCCAATCACTACACCCAGTTTGTGTTTCGTGCTCTCCGGTCATATCGCACTGCCAGGCAACCACAGGTTAGAACAAATGAGGTGTCTATTGAGCGAACAGTTTACACGTCACGTTGATGTTAAAAATGTGAAAACGGTGCACAGTATGTGATCCCTGGCTATACGGCATTCTGGGTTTATGACTTCTGACTAGCACCCACCCGAACAAAGATACTGATGATTTGGGTGACTGCCAACATAGGGCAAGATAGCTCAGTTGGTAGAGCGCCGGTACGGTATTCCGGAGGTCGCAGGTTCGAATCCCGCTCCTGCCAGTTTCTTTGTTCACTTTGAAAAAATAAGTCAGAGTTTGCAGACTACGTGTATTGGGTATTGTTAGTTGATCCACGCAAATATATGATAAAGAGATTCTGGGTATGTACATGTGTAATCCATCAAAACCCCTCATCAGTTATTTTCAGGTGGAGGGTTTTAAAGTTTCAAATTGCTGTGTGCAGACCTGTTTTGAAGCATTAACTATACCAACGGCGGCGGAACATGGAGGGGGGGGGGGGGGTCTGGGGGCATCGACTCCCCACTTTTGGCAGTTCCGCATAAAGAACATAGAAAATGGCAGCAGCCGGCCGGCACCGGCACTGTTTTTGCGCCCCACTTTCAGAATTGTTTTGGCGCTGTTGAACTATTGTACTTTGTGAAGTATCTGTGTATGGATCTACTGTTGGGATGGCAAACAAACTTCATGACCAAACAAATTCTACTGGCAAGATCCCCACAGTTATCCCTCTTTCACCACAAATCCCTCTGGAGTGATTCACCCACCATTCACTGTGGAGGGTCGACACTACTTGACAATTACACCATGAAGTTTGTAGGTGTTGCCCCTCCTACTCTTGAGGCAATTTATAAGAAAGTTTATTCACCATACAGTGAGTCACTGAGTGTACAGCAGGTATACCATACAAAACCTGACAGCTGTCTGGTTTTGTATGGTCAAAATACTTGCCTGTACTGAACTATGTAAGGTGATGAATGGTAAATCAACTTGACCTCTGTATGGCACTGTAAGGTTTTGTATGGTTGTACAGGCTGTGTCTGCTCAAGGTTTTGTATGGTGAACCAACTCCATTGTGTACTGGGGAACATTGATGAATAGGCTATACCATTTTAGAATTAGGGTGGTTTCTCTTTATACATTATATATAACTCACCATAGCCCCAAGTAGTCTGTTGATAAGCCACAATGAAGTATATTCACCACACAAAACCATTTGGCATACATTGTACACCACAGTGAAGCATGTTTACCATACAAAACCATGTGTATGGTTTTGCCATGTGTGTGTTAATGCTATGGTAAAATTTGGATATGAAAATTTTGTAAGGTTTTGTATGGTGAAATAGTAGGAGGGCATGTTTAACCCTAACTCCCTACATCATTCCCCCCCCCCCCCCCCATGTAACCTGAATCCTCCAACATCCTCTGATTTCAAAGTGTTAAAACTCCATATAACCTGAATCCTCCAAAATCCTCTAGGGTTTTTTTGCATACCCCTAGTAACCTCAATCCTCCAAAATCCTCATGTATCACATTGAGCCTGATAACCTGGATCCTCCATATTCCTGCAGGGGCAAAAACCCCTAGTAACCTCAATCCTGCAAAATCCTCCGATGCATCAACTTCCAAGTGCCCTCAATCCTCCAAATTCCTCCATTTTGCAAAGAGGATTTTGGAGGATTTGGGAAGGTTAGGGTTAAAGGGTTTTGCGGGTGTCAAAGACTAGGCAGGTTGAGACGTGTCATCTTCATAATACCTTAGTGTTTAAACCCAAATGTATTCAGATAAGGTGAAGTAGTACCACAACAAGAATTCCCTTGATTAATGGTAACATTGTAATTATTGTAAAATATTTTTTAAAACTCAAGATAGCCTTTATAGTATGCTAAGGTGACGGGTAAAATACATGTATATTTTGTAAACATATTTTCTAAAACATATGTGACCTGTTACCACAAAATGGGCATAAAGTTGCAGAATTAAAAAATCAAGATTATGGAATTTCATGAAAGTACAGGTTAAGAGCTTTAATTTGATATATTGTGCGTTGTGCTATCTCATTTCTAGCCTCCGAGACAACTGTTTTAAAGTTATTCTCCGAGTCATGAGAAGATGAAGTTTACAGTTTGTGATCGGTGCACACCTTAACTAGAGTTTTAAAAAACAATGAATTCCCCTATAAAAAATATTTTGAGAATCAATTATGTTTTAAAACTTTGGGATATGATAGAATAGGGTTTTTGAACTGTACAGTGACAAATTGTTGTTTCTGCTTGTAACTCAGAAAGCCATAGTGCGACTTTCAGCTCATTTTGTGATGGCAGGTCACATATTGTCTTCAAGAAAGTAAGATGACACACATACATGTACCCACTGTCTTATTTTGTTTACAGTTGGATGAGTTTTTACAAAGGAAAAGAATTGATCATTTTGTATATTTTGGTACAGATTTTAAAGAGGTTTATAAACAAATTATCAGAAACCCATGTGCATAGTACTTCTTTGAATAAGTGAATTTTTTTTATTTGGATAAAGTGGTACTTGTAAAATTATGCTAATGTTGTTGAAAATTAAGCATTAAATCATATACAATGTACGTATGTGTAAATATGTAATTTTAACATTGTTTTAACAATGGAGAGTTGTTTTTGAATGTAAAACACATAGGCTGATATTGTAAATATGTTAACTATTAGCCTGTAACACTGTGGTCTCAAACAAAATGTTCTCACATTTAGAGAAAATTATATATAAAAATCCCAGAAGTTATTGTTTAAGATTACATATACCACATCCTTAGCCCAATACCCTTTTCCCTTAATTAATGTACTCCCGGACAGTTGGGTGTGTACGGGGGGGCTTCAGGCTGCCGAGTTACAATCTACTGGCTGAAAAGACAGTGTTTAACCAAATTTTTGATATTTGTTCAAACATAATTTATGCCCCAAGGTTTGATACTTATGTGTTGTATACCTCATAGGTTTCTCCCAAATGTAAGTAAAATATCAAATATAGGAAGGGTGCTATGATGAAGTTTGAAGTGACTGACTCGTGCCTAATTAGGAAATCTGTCTGGGATACAGGGAACAAAAGTTACAGCTGGCTTTGAATATGACACTTTTGTGGAGTTCCCCCCCCCCCCCCCAAAAAAAATGTATATTATTTTGTAACAGATTTCCTTATATTGTCCTCGGCGTGCTACTCAATGTTATATGTAAGTAAGCCTTACACAGTGCCTTACACAGTGCCTTACACAGTGCCTTAAACATCTACATTGTTACAATGTTCAGTTTTACTTTTATTTTCATTTCCGTTTATTTTGTTTTGTTCTTTCAATGAGAAGCTCATTTTTATATGCATGGCTGTAATTAGATACATGTTTTGAGATACACATGAATAAATATTTTGTACATTAATGTGTATATGTAGTCTGCACGTGACTGTAAATTGTACACAAACAAAATACCTCATAAAGGGCAAATTCTAAATTACGACGTGTCCACTCTTTGTTTTGTGCAGTGCCCTTATTACAAAGTCCTGTTATGAACAAGTATTTGGTTCCAGGCAACATGGTCTGAAGTTGAACAGTATTTTTTAATTTTCTGTTCAACTTTAGAAGTAGTATATCAACACAACTCGTGCACCAAATCTTCACTATATCAGTACATATACACAACTTTATTTAAAACATGGCTAAAATCATATTTACAAACATTGTACAATCATTAACAGTCTTAATAAATTGACTTACATGTATGAAACATCCCTAGTTACTGGAAATGTATACAAGTTGTTAAATCTGTACCATAAGGTTTCTTTTCAGACTTGTTTGTACAAGTCTAAATTTCAGCACCCTAAAGGTTCACGGATATCAAGGAAAATGCCACAATTGAAGACTATATGAAGACTTCAGGCGCAAAAGCAGCTTAACGCCACTTACATGAAAAATTAAAAAAACAATATCAAGTGAAAGCTCTCAGTTGCCAGTATACAATAATCAAATATTGTTTGTTGGCGTTTAGTGGCTTTTGCGCCTGAAGTCTTCATATATTAAATACAAAAGTTGATGTATTTTGCAAGCAATTAGATATGAAGGCCAGCAAAATATATTTTCAGTGCATGGGGCATACCCTATGATTTTTTTGTAAATGGGTCATTCCATAAATTTGGGGTCCAAAAGTGTGACATTTTTTTGGTGTCCCTGTTACACCTGACCTGTGTAATTTACATCAAGTATCGTGTAAATTTACTTCACACTATTTTTTACTTGTTAGGCTGGTACTTTATTTGCTTTACACTTCACTCTTAGAGATAGAAGGCATTAAAGAATGTGTCCTGAATTGCAAAATCTTACACATGTCACTATGTATTACAGGAACACCAAAAATGGACCCCAGGTTTATAGAATGAGCCAAATGTTGGAATTACATTTGCCAGCCAGACTACCTATCCTCAGTAGATCAAGCATGCGAAACCGCCATTGTCATTACAATGCACTGCCTTCTGGACTTCACAATTGCTTGTGAAAATGAACATTCTTTACCCATGCATGTACACATGAACTTTCACACAATAAAGGCCGAGAGTTCTTTTCATAATCTCTCGTTGCGTGTCCCTGAGAGCGCACTATTTTCCCCAACCCTGGGATTTAGAGAATCGGGAATCCAGGTCCATGTTTTTGTTGGTCTTTCTCATTATAATCTCCAGCTCACTTTGTGGGTATTGTATATATTTTTATATACATTAAAATAGTTGTTTCAGTTTCCATATCCACAGACTGGCATTCATGTATACAATATTCGTGTACAAACAATGCTGCAATATGTGTGCAGTTGAGAACCATATCACACAGGGTTCAATGTAAAGGAACATTTTCATGGCTACTTCTGGTCCAAGGTGATATTTTATGCAATGGCTTGTGCTAATTTAATAGACTGATTCATTAAATCTCCTTGACAAAATGACCAACAGCTACATGCCACACGTACACAAATTCATATCAGTCTTTTGAGGGACCAGTCACAGCTGTGATATGTCAAGGTACATGTGGGGCTTAAAGGTTTGGTCTTTTGTTAATCTGCCCGAGGCTCTGTTTATAGCCCGTGGTTGCAGCATCCAGCCTTCTTCGCCTGAAACCCCTCCATTTTCACCATCATTTAGGAAAGCAGCCATTTTACATAGCAGGACCTTTTTGTTTTGTTTATCTATATCCCTACAGATGATAAAGTAACTGTCACATTCCATGCAGCACGGCCTTTGGTGGTATTGGTGTCCCGCCCCCTAGCGCTGAAACACAACCCACCACTAGCCTCCAAGCCCCGCCCACCAACTACTTCCACGCAGCACGGCCTTTAGTGGTTTTGGTGTCCCGCCCCCTAGCCCTGAAGCCCCACCCACCACTAGCCTCCAAGCACCACCTACTTCCATGAAACATGGCCTTTGCTGGTTTTGGTGTCCTAGCCCTGAAGCCCAACCCACCACACTAGCCTCCAAACCCCGCCCATTTCCTACTTCCATATGTAGCATGGCCGTTAGTGGTTTTAGTGTCCCGCCCCCTAGCCCCGCCCACCTCCTACTTCCATGTAGCATGGCCTTTAGTGGTTTTAGTGTCCCGCCCCCTAGCCCCGCCCACCTCCTACTTCCATGTAGCATGGCCTTTAGTGGTTTTGGTGTCCCGCCCCCTAGCCCCAAAGCCCTGCCCCCCAGCTAACCTGCTCTTGCTGTCCCTCTCCATACTGTCCATCTGTGCTAACTCCTCATCATACCTGGAGCCAAAGAAGTCCAAAATAGGGTTAGAGTTACAGTTAGAGTTAGAAGTTAAGTTTAGAAGTTAGGATTATAGCTAGATGACCCTGGCAAGCTCAGTAGTGGGATGATCAAGATGTCTGCACTAGTAAACAGGAGGTCGTGAGTTCGAGTCTCAACCAAGTAAGCCTGAGAATTTTGTTCCCCACATGCTCTGAAAAGCACTGATCATACAACACTTAAAAGGGCAAACATCTCTTCTAATTTTTACCGATTCCTGATGCAAATTCCATCTTTACAGGTCCAAAAGTACAAAAAGAGTCAGTTGATGATGTCAACTAAGACAGAAAAACAGACCACCTCAGAAAGGTTTACTGTACTTTCTGGAGTCATCTGGTGTTTGGCAAGATGTTGTGCAACTCTCATTAATTGTGCTAAGAGGGTGTCCACACTGAAACGGTGATTTCAACGACACTGTTTGAACAACTTGAGAAACTTACGAGATAACTACTTTAAAGTCATCAAAACTAAACAGAATGAGGCCGCCAGTTGTTTATTGATGCGTACTTCAGTTTCCAAGAGGCGTTTCAAAAGAAAAAGACGAAAGCGGAAACAAATGTAAGTGGGTTCAATGAGTTTATCTTCTCGCAGTTACTAGCATAAACAATATTTAAAACTCGTGGTGATATACCCACAGACATTTGCACAGGGAAAACAGAAAAAAAAATTGTGTAAATAAAATAACCAACTGAGCTGTCTATTTTGTGTAATTTCATCCAGCATTCAGGTTATCATACTTACAAGAGTTCATAGTTGCCGTAGACGTCCTTGGGCGGGATCTTGTTCCATCTCACACTGCAATCAATACAAATGAAAATACAAAAGCAGTGAGAAGAAAGCCATTGTAATGTTTAACCTCTTAAATACGGACGACAGCCACAGCAGCGGTTTGAAAAAGACCACCTGGCCGGTTGTCATCTATATGCACATTCCTGCGCGTACTCAATCCATTGTTTGCATTATGCTTGACTGCACAAGTCATCTTGGCATACCAGAACCCCATCAATAGCAGCCCGGTGGAAGGGGCTAAGCTACATGTCAAAGGACAACTGAAAAATTGACGCAAGTGGGGGAAATTAAATTAGTTTTTTAAGGGGGGTGGGAATATTTTTCTGCTTGTGACATGTATACATACAAACAAAACGAGAAATGTTCCCGTCGCGAGGACGTCACAGGCGGTTCCGCTTTTTCAGTTGTTCACGAGTCACTTAACATTGCTTGTGAGAAAAATAACGTTCAAGATCAGTACACAAAACATTGGTAATACTTTACTCAAAGTAGGTTAAAGGTTGTTGTAATGTGAAATATACGGACGTAGCCGCTACTGAAGATACGATCGGCACGCACCGCCCACACCCAATTTCGATTTGAGTTATATACCGCCCTCTATTGACGGAATATGTATGTTGCTACTTTTGCAAATTTAGGTTGATGTCATGTGACACTTCGCCACACACATCGCCACACACATCAACTGGTTATGCATGTTTAACATTGTTCAACCTGCCGCTAGAGGGCGCTCAAACATTTTATGACGTCACCAGTAATTTTGTTGTTAAGTACAACCTAGCCGGAGACTAACATTGTTGAAAGCAAGTTCACATCTTGTAGCAATTTCAAATTAGAAGGCACTTCTGGTTTCAACCGGAAGGAAGGGTCATGTGATTTTGCACTAATATAATACATGAAGACCCTAAATTATTCTATCAATTCCCACGAAAAGCAAAATCAGATCTCTCTCAATTGATTTTATACTGATTTTAAAATATTAAACTTTCAAATTAAAAGGCACTTCCGGTTTGGACCGGAAGGAAGGGTCACGTGACTTTGCACGTAATATCAAAAATGAAGACCCTGGATTATTCTATCAGTTCCTGTAAAAAGCAAAATCAAATCTCTCTCGATTGATTTTATATCGATTTTCAAAGATTAAATCTAGAAATCTGTAATTGCTTGTAATCCGATATTTGATGACGTCATCGTGACGTCATTATCAGAAAGCTTGAAAGCTATGTTAACTCTGCCATCTGAAGCAAATATCTGGATTATATCTCTCGCGGTTGATTTTACAGCAATTTTTTAAGGTTTAGAGGGCTTTTCATTGCAACTTCCGGTCTGGTGACGTCATCAATCTTTCTCCCCCTCAACTTGTTCTTAGCATAAAGCCAATTATATACATCAATTATAAAGTGATTTCAACAAACTTTGCCACACACATCGACTAATTATTCATTTTATACATTTTTCAACCTGCCGCTAGAGGTTGCGCTCGAACATTTTATGACGTCACAAATATTTTTTTTGTTAAGTACAACCTAGCTGGATACTAACATCGTTGAAAGCAATTCAAAATATTTTACCAATTTTAAATTATGAGCCACTTCCGGTTTGGGCCGATTTGACCCAGAAGGAAGGGTCACGTGATTTCACGCACACAATAAACAATGAAGCCCTATCTCAACTCTATCTGTTGCCGCAAAAAGCAAGTTGCGGTCTCATACGGTTGATGCGATATGGAGGTTCAAAGATTGACCAAAATTATGTTAAATGGCTTGTAATTTGACACCCGATGACATCATCATGACGTCATGTTTCGAGACACGAGATCGCTATAGGGTCTATGTATGTGCCCGTTATTATTAAGATCCGAGATTGTTGAATGACAAAAGTGACCTCTAGAAAATCCGTGTACAATCCGTGTACAATTGGGCAAAAAAATAAATAAATAAATAAATAGAAAAATACATTTTAACGAAAACAATAGCGGTTCCGCACTGTATGCGGAACCGCTAAAAAAAATATCTTAACGAAAACAATAGCAGTTCCGCATTGTATGCGGAACCGCTAATAAATTTGGGGAACAGGCCAGCCTAAGAAAGCAAAAAGTGGTGATGTAAGAAAGGGTGGGGAAGATTACCCCCTGCCAGCTCCCCAACACCCCTGTGATTGAAACTGTACACAAAATCATCAAGTGTATTTTATTTTCTCTCAAATGTTGTCAAATGTGGTCATTCATACCATGGAGGAAGGACTCCTTCCTCCATGTTCATACCACACTTTGTTGAGACTGTCCCTAACAGGAACCTCAACTAATTATTCATAACAAGCGGAATCATCAATACAAAAGACCAGCACCCTGGTCCTATGTGCAGCGGAAATGCAGGTAGTTGATAAACCGACCACAGTGGAAGATTTGTTTAAGGTACTGGTCACCCCCAAAAATGAAAATTGTAAGTTTAATTTTGAAACGCACTGCAGGGGTTTAGATTTTGTTTTTTGGGGGGAGGGGATGGTGGGGTAATTTGATGGGTGTCAGATAATGTTCAGAAATTATATTGTGTAAAAGAATTGTCTTGGTCTGAGAGTTGTGTGGGATTTGATTTCCACTGTACAGATAATCAAAAGTTTTCCTAAGACTATAACCCGTTAAACATAATTTCTTTCCTTGTGGCCAGAAACCTTGAACATCCAAGTTCTAGGAAACTTGTGTAAAATAACAATTAACCATTTTTTTCTCAAATAACTGAATGTATTGCTGGCTCACAGAGCTATTCTACACAAATATGACAACGGATTTACCCAACCTAACTTACATGCACTATTTGTGAACAATAAAGTTGGACAAAAAAGTACTTTGCACCGTAATAAAGCAAATAAAATTGCACTTCAACTATACCAAAAAATGATAAAAAGAGGGAAAAATAATCATTCATCTGTATATTACCCCTCAGTGTTGTCATTCTGAGAATTTGTTGGTTTTTTTTCATCACAAAAACAGACAAAATTGTTGCCTTAACTTCAGAAATAATGAGAAAGTAACTCTCTAAACCAAATTGATCTGTTCTGATCAAGTGTTTTCAAAACTTCAACTCCTGAAATGAAATTGCTTGACTCTTATCGTTTGCACAGATCATAAATATGATCAAAAATGAAAACACCATAAATAGGAACATTCATAGCAGTACAGTGAGCTACAGTGGGTCACTGTACATGGATGTGTGAGGTAAATCAAACAACTATCAAAGCAAAACTTATTATCCTCGAGATAAACACAACAAACTGTTAACGGGGGGAAGGGGGGGGGGGGGGGGGGGCTGGCTGTTATTAATTGGGTGGTAGTATGCCAATACAGGCTTGTGCAGCCAAGCAAAATGCAGACATTAGGCAAACAATGGATTGAGTACATGCAGGAATGCACGTATAACAACAACCAGCCAGGTATTTTGTTTTCAAACTGCGGCCATGGCCATTGTCCGTATTCAAGAGGGTAGCATACATGATTTGCTTTTACTGTAATTTTCAGAAATAAATAGATTTGGGGTTTGTATTTTATAGCATGCTAGCAAATACTGTAATACTGACCTTTTGTGTGCATAGATTCTGGGAAAACAGAGAGAAAAGAAATTCTGTTCTAGTAGTCTGGTTTCCTGACCGTACTTTAGACAACACGCAGCAATTTATAATCACAGAATTATCAGGTCGAGGAACTAGACTATTTCCAACGATTGTCGGCCGACAATCATTGGAAAATAATATAAATTTCCACTTTTCTTGAAAACGACAGCACACCAGGTGCCATGACTTCACAAGATGCTTGAGACTGCTATTTACTTACAGTCTACTAAGGTATTTTGTAATATTTCAGTATACTACATTTAAGTTAGACATACTTTTTGTTGTAATTTGCAAAATGTCAATTGAATTTCAATGTCAGTCTATAACAGGTCAAATAACTTATTCATACTTTATAGGTTTCTGAATTTAAACAGATTTTCTTGTATAGTTTTCTAGTCAAACTTTCAAAAATACCAATGAGACTCTTGTTATACTGAAGGTTTTTCTAAAACAAATTTTGATTAACTTACACAAGTTCAACCAAATGAAACGATCTAACAGAGTAGAACAGTAAACAGCCTAGAAATCATTCATATATGAACAACTCACTGACGATTCTGGAACTGAACCTCTGATTCTAAGAAAAATAAACATAATGGATCAACCAACTAGGAAACAAGGAGAGATGACAAGGAAGGAAATTTCACTTTTACTGGTTGGAGAAAACAACCCGAGAATTTGACAGGGGAAATCCAACTGACACAGTGGAGATTAAAAACAAAATTCAGTATGTACTGGGGGAATCGAACTGGGAACACAAATGTGAACAGTAATAAATAATATACTGTATTTAAACCAAGACTAATATTTTTGGGTTTCAGGTTGGCATAGTTGTTACTGTCCCTGCCTTTCACTGCTGTGGCCCAGGTTCGATTCCTGCCCTGGCCAACATGTGGATTGGGTTTTCAGTCCCTACCTGATTCCGTGGGTTTTCCCCCAGAATATTCTTCTGGGGTTTTCCTCCCACCTCTAAAACTGTAACTTCTTCTCATTGTCTTCTCTCTACAGGTTTCTTCAGGCTTTCGAGCTACAGTGCCTAGGACACTTTTTCACTATACAAAATGGTCAAGCTGTTTTGTGACATGTCAATAATAGTACTTACAACACAGTATTTTTGAAGTACAAAAATGAAACTTATTGTAGCTTTTTGTAAATAAAACTTGTTTGATTTGTTATAGAAAGTTTACCCCTGGGAAAATCTGAATTTTTTTTTTCAATTTGTATGCACATATCCGCGTGATACTGAAGCTAAATTTCTTCTTGTTTTACATCACCCTTGGGCTCACGGGGAGGGGGTGTCAACCAATCACCATGATCCACAGTGGTATTTAAAGGCAAATCGGAGCCCAATTTTCAAACCAGAAAGTTAGCCTCAACCACAAGACAATTAGACATTAGAGAGGTTTAGCAGCATGTTTACATGAAGTAATACGTGAACACAAATGTGAACATTTTGTGTACTTTTGCTGACGTCATTACTTCCAGCATATTGTTCTCACGTTACGCACGGACATCAAATACGTGAAAATGGTGAGTTCACGTCGGTCATAATGTGAGTAATTGCAACATTTTTAAAGCATTTGCAGACTATTGCAATGAATATTTTTCTGATGAGAATTAAAGCTCATTGAATATAGAACACTGAAGATGCATTTTTGGGTCAAACTAAGTCCAGTTCAATGTATTTCTGATATTAATTTTAAAAATCCATGGTTGTGAAGCTTTCGTGTTCGAAAACACCGCAGTTATGCATGATACATTTAATGTCGTGACCTGCAGCTAAACGTTTCATTGCGTGTCCGAACGCCCGCGTTATTCAGTTTGACCGGCCGCTCCAAAAATGTCCGACGCGCTCTATTATACTGAGTAAACAGCACTTCATGAGCAACAACACAAAAGAAACAAAACAATAAACCTGAAATAAAAACCAAATAAAATAGCTGGTACCCATTCACTCAATCTACATACATATGGACAAATCAGTTTACAGAATTCGTCACACCAGAAATAACAACCTATGTAGATGATACATAGAGGCAGCAATAAAGTGATTTCAAACGAAAATACCACAACATATGGCAAATACAAGGGAATCCCTAGTATCCGGTTGTCTCATAAATATTCATGAATGACTCCACACAAAGATTATCTCCGGTGGTCACGCATCAGACTCTGAGAATTAGAGCTCATCCCTCGTAGGCAAATATAATCAGTCTAAAGTACAATGTACATGTATGCTCACTGAAAAATTCATATCATGGTACGAAAAATTCAGGTAATTAACATAAATTGACCTTATTTACAGGTCTGCTGTTTTGTTTATGTGTATAACCCAACACAAGGCCAACCCACTCATGGTATGGGCTACAAAAGACAAGAACAGACAAATCTGTCTATTCCTGTCTTCTGTAGCCCAGCGGCGGCGTGAGTGGCCTGGGATAGAAGGTATCCATTCATATTTCTTTTGAATTGTGAAAGATTATAGGTGGAAGGGAAGCATGGTGTAAAAAATGTTTTGAAGCTACTGTGTCCATTTTCTACCTAAAAATTCAAACTTAATTGATTTCCCCCACTAACGAGTTATGGGAAAAACATTTGTATTTTTGAATGAAAAAAAAACACTCACTGCATTGGACTTCCTAAAATATATTGTTTTGTTATCAATGTGCCAATTGCCAAGGTTGATACACATTAACACCCTGGGAATTAGGGAGTGTTGTTGACTTGAGTCGCTGACTCCGACTTGAGTCGGACTTGGGACTTGACTAATGACTTGAAAGAACATACTTGTGACTTGACACGACTTAAATAAATTTGACTTGCTGACATTAACACAAACTTGCCAAGCCTGTAACGCATAGTGAGCTGGGTGTGCAGTACGTATGCAGGGTCGCAGTGCTATCTGACTGCACGGAGGATCATTAAAACGGCAGGTTGATTTGTACAGTCCGGTGCGTTCATTTACTATAAACATTTACTATGTTCAACAACTGACTTAGACATGGGACTTGACTTGGAAGAAATTGGGACTTGACTTGTGAACCTTTGACTTGTGAACCTTTGACTTGTGAACCTTTGACTTGTGAACCTTTGACTTGTGAACCTTTGACTTGTGAACCTTTGACTTGTGAACCTTTGACTTGTGAACCTTTGACTTGTGAACCTACTTGACTTGTGAACCTACTTGACTTGAGAAAAAATTACTAATTGGTTACAACACTGGAATTAAAATTTCAATCTTATCACATCTATGGTCAATATTTTCATTGAAAAGCTCCAAACCAACATTATGCTAGCTATTAGTAATTTATTTATTACATTACATTTCTTTACCCAGGGTATGCCCAAACAGTTTAAAACTGGTTTCCATTGGGGCCCTGCATATTATTAGTTAAAACTGAATATTTACACATTCATACAAAATATTTAAACAAATACAATAATGTTTACACAAATAAATCAATTTTCGGTTAACTTTTCAACTCTCCAGAAGCCTATTCCTGATATACGCTATTAGTAATTCCAATCAGCTATTAGTAATTCCAATCAGCTATTAGTAATTCCAATCAATATTTCAGGGTCACACACCCCGAGCAGGAATATGTACATGTAGCTAGCAGCAGTTAAACTATGATTTTTCAATGTCTGATTGTTTTTATTACTACTCACAGATAAAACGTAAACAAATTTAATAAAAAAACAAATCAGGTTTTCAGCCAGGTTTTGAAAAAATGTACCTAAAAAATGTTTTGTGAGCACCCTGTGACAAGCCTAGTGTAAAACTGCCTGTGTATATATTTTATTAGCAAGTACTTGCCCTAATTTCTGACTCAAAATATGACCAACTAATCGATTGTGCAACGTTTATAAAACATGCACCCAATCTATGTGGGTTAAAGTGCATAATATTCTGTAGTACAATACAAACTATTTGAACTATGCTGTATCAGCAAGCTTTTGTTGACTGGCCTGTTGTGCCCAGGATCATTTTAAAACCCTGGGTTTGCCAAAACACATGCAGGTCAACTGTCTACAAATATACTGCCAACATATGAACCTGAGGAGTGCATTAACTCCAACCCCCTAGACCCTTTTTGCTAGTAACCATCCTCAAGGCCTCAAAAATCCTCCGATTGCCCTGCCCCAAAAAATGCATTCATCCTCAATCCTCCAAAACTCCAAGTGATCGAGTCTTTAGAAATCCAGGTACCCCACAAAGTTAACACTATGGGTTTTGAGATTTCAATAGGGACAAAGGAGAATAAAAGAAGCAAAGTAAAGTCTACAATAGAGGTACCCCAGGTACCCCATATGGGTACATATGTGTGTGTTTTTAACCCCAATTGGAAATGGAACGTGTCTTCATATTGCTCACTGCCACAGTAAATTAACCTGCATGAGATGTTATGCCCTGCCCTGGCTAGCGAACAAACGGCTGTTTGCCTGGGACCTGACCTCAGATATGATTAAGCAATATCACAAAAATGTTCCCTCTGGTCGTTTCGCAATCCTCCTTACATACAGTACCATAACATGCAAATGAGCTGTTACCAGTTACAAAACCCCAACAGAGAATGTGTGCACGCTCTGTTCATGTGACCCCAATGGCCGCCCATAGACAGGGGCCACTGTCATATCAAGGTCATATATCTAAGAATAAATCTGTGCTTGTTGTTTGCAAAGAAGTTTTTTTTTTCCCAGAACGTGATATAGAACTTTTAACCCCTTGCGTACGGATGACGCCATAGTGCTCCAAAAAAAAACAGTCTCACCAGGCCGGATGACGCCACTGGCCGCTGTTTGTGCAGTTTCAATCCAATGCTGGATTATTGTGTATGTCATGCTTGACTGCACAAACACATTGTAGCGGTTCGATTTGGCTGCCAGAACCGCTGCAACACCCCGACGTCTGCCGTAAAATACCGTGCTCAAGGGGTTAATAATCAACTTATTGCTGTGTACATTTGTAGCAGGAGGCTGGATATTCTGCTAGGATCGAACATACATTTAAGTCTGGGCGAGATTTCAGGAAAATGAAAAATGAAACATTCAGAGGCATTTGATTTGTATGGCATTGCTGAAAAAATGCATAAGAAAGCTGCATTTTCTACCAAAAGAAATGGTTCAAAATTCCAAAAATAGGGTAAACAGAATTGAAAGAAGACTGTTTCCGGTTAAAGAGGTCATTTTGGAATGATTATAAACAATTTCAGGACCAAAAAGTCTTCTGAAAATCTTAAATATGTCTCACTAAAATCAGCCCTGATAAGTCCATATCTCCTAACTTTTGATCAACTATTTATTTCAGGTCATTTTACTTGGCCGGCAGTTTAATGTAGCAGAAAAAAATGTATCAGTTCATACAATCTGTAAAATCAATTAAAACAAATTGCAATCCTGTGACATAACTGAGCAAGGGGTAGGATGTGTAAGCTGGTGTTGGGTACGGGTCGGGTGTGGGGGTGATGATGAGGGCTACAATGGCAGATTGAGCTTTTAATATAAATGTACATGCTCAAACCGAGAGCTACAGTAGAGGGTGCATTAATAATTAGCCTCTTGAATACAGACGACGGCAATGGCCACGGTTTGAAAAAAGACCACCTGGCTGGTTGTCATGTATATGCGCATTCCTGCACATACTCAATCCATTGTTTGCCTATTGTTTGCATGACGCTTAGCTGCACAAGCCCATTTATTGGCATATACTTGCACCCCATTAATAACAGCCGCCCAGAAGGGACTGAATAAACAAGCACCAAATTTATTGGGACTCGTGGTGCCCATGTCCCATCCCAGTCCTTCCTTTCCCCCATACCTCCAGAGAACTTTTAAAAACCTACTAATTCCCCTCCCCCACACTGATGTCATGAAAATACCACAAACAAGTACTCACTTTCAGTTATAATTTGAATCTGTCAAGAGATTTGGAAAGTAAATGAGAATGAGTACAATCCTAACATACAGAAAAAGATGTGATTTATTAGCAAAAATGTGAATTATTTTGTAACACCTACACAAAGTTTTGCTCTATTAAAAAGCTTTAAATTAATAATACAATGCCATTAAAACGGCTCATGCGTGGGACTGTAGTACAAACAAATGCATCGCCGTTGGCTCATCTGGATGAACTGGTGCGACTAGATTTTCTGGGAATTCCGAAAGCTAAAAAAAAACTCCATTGAATTATCCAGAATGGAATGCTTTATGTATGTGCACAATGCATGAAGCACACTGCAGTACCTTGGTACAGGCTAGCTAGCCTACACAAACATGTAGTTTTCACAATTAAACACAGTCGTTTTATGGCCTTGCAATAAAGTATACTCTAACTTACACTGCACTAGTATTTGACATATGGGTCTTTCTACAGTAATGGGTAATTTTGACGGACAAAACGTCATGAATATTATTATAAAAACCATAAATAAAAAACCCACAACTTGTGTGTGATATTATAATGTATGTAATAAAGATATATCAGAAATAAAAAGAAAACCATTGGTTGATGTGTTTGTCTGTTATTCACTTGAACCTAAAGAATGTGCTCCTAAAATGGTGTTAAATATTGTGACAATTTTATATGGGCAGGAAACTATTCCAAATTCCCTGTGTTTAAGTCTCAGTAATAAACTAAACTGATGGTGTAAGAAGAGTTGCATGTCCCCCCATGTAAATAATGTAAGACGGCACCTGCTGCGAGCTCGCATGTAAAAACATGCCGACTGTCCGGAACACGGTTACCCACGTAACTGTGTCCGTCAAAATGTTACGTGGGTAATCCCTTGCCAGAAAACGAAATTGAAGAATTGTATTCAAACCCGATGATGACTGTTTTTTAGCTTTGTTATCTTGGATGTGACACATGTCGTGACGGCGAATGTTTCCATGGAAAACTTTCTCAAAACGGCCGACGAAATCCGAGTTGCAACGTTCCGTCAAATCGTTACGTAGGTAATTTCACCTCGTGCGCCAACTCAGAAATAGATAGATCCCTGGTTGACTTCAAATGGCATTCTTCACTTACTGAAATGGGTTTCTGACTCGGTGTTCGGGAACTATCTTTCTAACTTCCCGACGGATGTTTCATGTTTGGTATTCCGTCAACAATGTTACGTGGGTAAGCGCGTTACGAGGGTAATCATGACAAAGATTTATAAAACGACTTTAGCACATATGAGACAGGCCAAAATTGTTTCTAGTGAAAGGAAATAACGTAAACATCATAAAACATGGTCCTACTTCAGTGTTCAAAACCCAGGCAAAAATAAAAGGAACGGAACAACGACATCATCACACAAGGGACGGACACAATACCTACTGCCATGGCAGCGGCATTACCCTCGTAACATGATACGGACAAAAACACAGACGCAACAAGATATGCAAGAAACAGTTACCCTGTGTAATATTGTTTGCACAACAGAAGTACATGGTTCATGGAAATACTCAAGGGGAAATCTGAGGTTGTATGTTATGTAAAAAAGAACATTTTCAGTTAAACTTGAGAGATTCAAACTCGACTTAAACAATGCTAATGAACGGGCACGAAAACGTGTACATGTACATGTATATTGGAAACAGTCGTTGACCACGACACCGGCGCCATTACGATCGTAGTGGCAAGGCTGTCGCATGCTTTCTGCAAATCCAGGTGACTGAAACCATGCTGAAACTTAACAAATGTTATAAATTATTATTTTCTGTATGACTCGTTTCTTGATAAAATTATTAGATGTTTGTTCACGAGACAATATTGTGCCAAAAACGCGTGTGTCAATTTCACGACTGTTTTGTGTAACGTTAATGTTAGCCCAACGTTAGGTCGCGGATTAATATGGAGTCCCCTCAGCATGGCGCACCTTGACGTTTCCCTCGACTTTCATCATGCATTGTTGCCCGTTCTCTTAGTTAAAATGTTTCATATTAATTCAGAATAAACACTGGAAGAGTACTTTTATCCTAATAATGCCTGTCAAATATTTTTTAGTATCATAAAAAGTCCGAAACTAAAAAAACGTGGTGTCCGGAAATTGGGCACAAATCGGTAAAAGTTAAGGACACCTGATCTATTTTTTTTTTTACTCTTCCAGCTAAAAACTTACTTTTAAATACCCAAGCAGTCTTTAATTAATTATTGAAATTAACTCTGGGTTTTGTTTAATGGTAAGAAAATGTGGGAAGTAGTCTGAAGTAGTGATTTTCTTCCTTTGTTTAGCAGTAGGCCTACAGTACATGTAGTACATGTACATTGTAGGTTGACTTCAGCCTGTGTTGTCACCATTTTACACTATATTTTTCCTCTTAAATTCTTTCTACAAAATTAAGCCTGATGATGTTCCACATGGAATTTTAGGGAACTAAAATACATAAAGTGACTGAATTTACATGTAGGTTAATAAAAAAAACCTGCCCACATTTATGTGTCACAGTGCAAAGATCCTGGTAACCGTTTGGAATTCAATGTCCGTCAATGTTACGTAGGTAAGTCTATGCTAATGCGGAACACCCATTCTGAATTTGAGCCATATTACACAGATGGACTTGACTAATAACAAATTAAGCAGTAAGAAGTGGACCACCAAAGACTCAGTTACTGGCATGACAGATTTTCTGCATTTATTCATTGTCTTTCAATAAAACGGTAAATGAAATATATTGACCATGTGAAAAATACAGTGATCTGGAGGGATTACTAATTTTTTGTGCCAAAAGGGAAATTGTAGGAGACCTCCTGCAGTGATATTATTTGCAATAGTCATTTGCACTTTACAAACACACATTTCAAAATTTCTCAAATACCTTGCTTGACCGCTGGGGCTACCAAGGTGTCCGTCCCCGTTACGTAGGTAATACCCCTTAAAGGCAGTACACACAACCCTTTATTTTTTTATTGTTCAAGAGAAAGTTATCGTTTCACTACTTTTTCTGAAAAGGTAATTGTACCCCTCAATTGATGTTTAGTCTTTCAATCTTCTGCAAGCAATTTTAATTTTGAGGTAAATGTCACACTCCTATTACCCATTACCATAGAAAGACCCATATGTAGAAAGTTATGACGGGTAATCGGGTATCAGCAAAATTTACAAATCTTCTTTTTGTGCTTTCAGCCCTCTTTTTTTGTTTTTTAGCCTTTTAAAGTTTTTAGCCTTTATGAGAAAGATTCTGCTGGATCGAAACATCACGCCCCAACTTTTAATATCCAAACATTTCTGATCAAACTGTACAGGGAAAAAAAAAACAAGTTTTTTTAAACTGATCACAGTTCTTTGTTTCATTTTTACCGATTTTTTATAGGGGGGGTGGAATGAACAATTGAAAAATTCCAATTTGGTTAGAAGTTTCCTCTCTGAGCAAAATCATGCCGTGTTTTCCAAAAGTGAGTGATCGGCCTAATCCATGTAGTTGACATTTTAATCTACATGTAGCATGCACATGCTGCGGCATACATAAGTTACAAGTACACTGTATTATCATGAAATGGAAAAGAAAATATTCAGTGCTTGAAAATATCATATGAATACCTTCAGCAACAAATATTACCAGAAACACGGACCTTTTGATTCCTTTAAATCACAGTCTCAAAAGAAACAAGTGGTGTTTGGAAAGAGTTGACAATATATGCAAACATAAATACGGCAAATATACCACAGAAGTCTTGCCATCACAATGCTTCAAATAGCCACAATATCTACTCTTATCAAAATGTGTAACCCTATAAGCTAAACCTGTATCCTCCAAAATTGTACATCTCATGACACCTGCAATGTTTTTTAAAGGTACTAAACATTTGGTTTTGCTATAATTTTCAGAAATAAATGGATTTGGGGGTTAGTATTTTATAGCGTGCTTGCAAATACTGTAACACTGAACTGTTTAAAGTTTTGCGTGCAAAAAATATTCTGTTCTAGAGGTCGGGTTCCCTGACAGCAGAGCAATTTATATAGACGTTAGGGAATTAGGTCGGGGAACTAGACTATTTTCAACAGTGTCGGCCGACAATCGTTGGAAAACGATATCAATTTCCACTTTTCTTGAAAACCACAGCACACCAGGTGCCATGATTTTACAGGATGCTTGATATACTGCTACATGTATATTACTTACAGTCTATTTACTTACAGTCTATTTCGTAATAATTCAACATCGATAAGAGCTGGAGTGGTAAGCCAACAATGACAGGTATTGGACCAAACAAAATCACCATAGCAACATGAGTAACAACCAGTGTTTTTGTTTTATCAGGATTCTCCGCATCGTGACTTGATGCCTCAAACAAACAATGAGTGACCAAAACTAACATAATGACATTGCTGCCGTATGCATCCCTCGTGTGTTGAGCTGTAAAATAAATATGAACTTTTGACCCAGATACGTTTGTTCTGTTTGTTTGTTTGTTTTGACTTGCTATGATATGAATGACGTCAATGCTTCAATAATTAACAACAGTACTTTTCAGAGGCCATAAATACTTGTCAACAAGTTGGTTTAATCTGGGCAATTCCGTGGTAACGGTAATGGAATTTCAGAAGAATATTTTTACCTACTGTGGATTAGTCTTATGGCCTACCTGATGACAAACACTTTAATAACAAGAATGGTGTGTTGACAAACACAAATGCCCTGCCAAGTTGAATTACCCTTTTTAACTAAAGACTTATTTTTTTAAAGAAAAATGTGTTAATATGACAAACATGCATCAAAGGAAAGTGCAAATGGCTAGCATGAGAAGTTATACTTCTGCTTACTGTATCTGCAACAGAAATAAGACTGTTTATTTAAGATTAAAGCAAGTTATCGTGTACCAACCATTTATATTGTTTTAGGCATAATGACTTTGACCTATGGGGTCCAAAATCAACAGGGTTTTCTAGAGGACCACAAGACCAACCCACATACCAAATAGGAAGTTGATATGTCAAGTCCTTCTCAAGTTATCCTGTACATGTATGTCCCAACCATTTCTATTGTTTTAAGCATAATGACCATGACCTTTGACCTTTGGGGGTCCAAAATAAATAGGGTTCTAGAGGACCTCATAAGACCGACCTCATAAGACCAACCCACATACTAAAAAGGAAATTGATATGTCAAGTCCTTCTCAAGTTATCATGTCCCAACCATTTCTATTGTTTTAAGCATTATGACCTTGACCTTTGACCTATGGGGTCCAAAACCAATAGGGTTGGAGGACCCCAAGACCAACCCACATACCAAATAGGAAATTGATATTTTAAATCCTTCTCAAGTTATCGTGTCCCAACCATCCACACGGTCACCCAGACACAAGTGTGTAAACACCTTCAATCGTGGACCTCCTGTTGTCCTATTGTTTGTACTTTTTTGAAAGGACCCTAATTGGGACTTGACTCAACCGTGGACCCTATTGTCCTCTTTAAATTGTCCTCGTAAACACCGGTCATATGATGATAATCATGTACTTACTCTGGTGGTTCACCATTCGGCATGACGATGTTGAGAGTATCGTTGATGAGGTTATACTTCATAATGCGATCGTTGACTGTCGTTGACGTCAGTGAGGGTGAAGCATTGACCTTATATCAAACGACAAAAAGAGAAACACAAGTCTAAACCTTCACGCTAAATACTTTGCCAAGCTTGTAAAATAAATACAGGTCTCCTCTCAATGTCATGTATACCCGGTGTCTTTTAAGAGCTAGTCAAAAAGAAATACACACAAGGGCAATTCCACAGCAATTTGGAAAAAAATCAAACAATTTGATATTTTTGGATTGCAAATCTATAATGTTACTAAATTAAGTCTCCATGTTTTTCTTAAAATATGTTGTTGAACATAAGAGGACATTTGGGGTGATTTTTCTAAGGCGTTAGTGACGTAACGTAAGTGATGCCATCTAGTATCAATTTGATGCAAGTCCTGCCTAGATTGCCAATTGATTTGAATTAATTTAAATGTTCAGCTCTGACCCCTGTGTTTAAAAGACAGGTACTTTCGAAGTGAGTTCAACCAGTTTAGAAGACAATCGGTGTTAACAGTACCCTTAAATACACCATGTCCTTTTTTGCAGTGATGTAGTCGTGACCATCACAAGACCACACAAGACCACACAAGACCCTGCAAGACCAGCACAGACCTTCAGTCTTAATTCAAGTCTCAAGCTATTCAAATGAACTGTAATAAAAGCATTCCTTTGTCATGGTTTATGCCTGTTACTTGTGCCTGTAACAAGCTGGTCTTGTGCATGGTCTTGTGCATGGTCTTGTGCATGGTCTTGTGCATGGTCTTGTGCATGGTCTTGTGCATGGTCTTGTGCATGGTCTTGTGCATGGTCTTGTGCATGGTCTTGTGCATGGTCTTGTGCATGGTCTTGTGCATGGTCTTGTGCATGGTCTTGTGCATGGTCTTGACTACATCACTGCTTTTTTGGTAACATTAGCAACAACCAATAAGCTACCATCAAGTACGGACTGACAAACCCCCAATCCACATGTGTCGTACCTGGTGGGATTCGAACCCGGGTCACTGAGGTGCAAGAAGTGGAAAGTACGATGCCAAACTGACCGCCCATTCACTGAAAAAAGTTATATTTTTTTCTGAACTGTGATGTAGATTCAACGATTTGTGTTTTGCTGCAATGCATATCTGCACTTTATTTAAAAAGTGCTTACCAACAGCCCAACAAATTTTAATTACCTCAATCAACCACGGTTTCAAGTTGTCGTCAATGATGATATCATAACCATAGCACTCAAAACAGTGTCTGTCACTGGCCATAACATTCTGAAATAAACACATGAATATTCATTAATGATGCCATACCATAGTGTCAATTCAAAGGACAGTTTATCATTGGCCAATGGGCAGAAAATATAAGTACTCATCAGTGATCATGTGATATTCAAAATATTCAAAACAGAGCGTGAGTGGCCATTCTCGAAGTGAAATATGAATATTCATCAATTATAAAACTTTCAGAGTCTATCAATGACCAATTCAATCATAAATATTCATCAAACATAAATATTCACCTGTGATGATTGTATAGAATTCAAGCAGAGAGTTAGAAGGTCACATGTGCTTCCAAAATCAGGAATAACCAAGTGGACTCTATAACAGCAAACATTTATTTTCTTTCTTAATTTTCAGAGTGAACAAAAAAAACTGGCAGAAGCAGGATTTGAAC
The DNA here is from genome assembly GCA_037893225.1 of Hippasteria phrygiana. Taxonomy (NCBI): domain Eukaryota; kingdom Metazoa; phylum Echinodermata; class Asteroidea; order Valvatida; family Goniasteridae; genus Hippasteria; species Hippasteria phrygiana. The sequence goes on along the minus strand of JAZGUH010001154.1, from coordinate 150,381 downwards.
CTGCAACCTCCGGAATACTGTACCAGTGCTCTACCAACTAAGCTATATCTTGCCCTATGTCAGTGTCTTTGTTAATGGGGCTGTAGTCAGAAGTCATAAATCCACAATAGCCAGGGATCACACCCAAATTTGTATGATACAATTACCTGGTAAGCGGAAACGAGGATACAACTTTTTTACCTATAACGTCATCAAAAAACCACAAGGGAAACTGACTGTGTAATTTCAATTAATTTTCAATGTGAACAAAGAAAACTGACAGGAGCGGGATTTGAACCCGTGACCTCAGGGTTACTCTACCAACTGCAGTGGGCTATCTTACCCTATGTTGGCAATTTCCTAATTTGTCAGATTTTTTTTCTCCACTACCTAGTAAGTTTCGCTTGTGGTTTGTTTGAAGAAATATGTATACCTAACGATAAAAATATACTTACCGCCATTGCCTTGAGTGAATGCACCATCACCCAATTCATCTCATCAAATAGCTTGTCGGTAACCTGCATTTTTTTTTTAGAGACGGAATACCACTTATAAGAACATCAGAGACTTTATCATTGTGACCAGGGCCTATAATTATATTTATAAGGGGTCGTGTTGGTACAGCAGTAATTCTCTCAGTTCAAATCTCAGTGATGCATGCTCGAATCTTAAATACTCACATGAGTAGATTTAAAGTTTACAGATATCATTACGGAAAATGCTATGAATGGCTTGAAACAATGACGAATAAATAGAAATAAAGATTTGGATGAATTTTGAATCTGGCAGATATTTTAACCAGTTCGCGCTGGGATTATTTTTGCCAAAAATTTCTATTTTCAAAAAAGGCAAAATATAGCAGCGACTTCTGATATACAGCCAAACGCCACAAATACTGATTTGCAAGAGTCATTTCAACAGTATTTGTACAATATTTCTTGCCGAAACCTCATATATTTCAATACTCCGGGTGCGCCCACGGAGCATAAATTGTAGAACAGACCGTGCACAGCGGCCAAGTTCAAGTTCAACACACAGTCCGCCTCCACAGACTTCTCGGACTTTGTGTGTGTGTACAAAACAAATGAGGGATTAGCGTGTTGAGACGTCACCTGGAGGTGAGTCGAGGCAAGCTTGACGTTTTAACCAGTCAGCCGTCCCCGTGTATAAAAACAGCCAGATTGTGTTAACACGTCCTCCGACGCGAACTGGTTAAAAAAATCATCCCTAAATTCTGGATAATTCTTGAGGATTAATCCCGACCTTCCTCATCAGAAATGCACGGTAATATTTACCTCCTTTCCCCTGGTTCCTTCCAAGTATATTCTCAGATTATGAACCGTCCATTTCCCTCCATGCTGTGCGTTGTACTCCTCCTGCAAAACAGATAACCACAAGCAAATTTAAACACTAGGTAAAGTCAACTTATAGCCAGGGTCCAATTTCATGGAGCTGTTAAGCACCAAAAAGTCTTGCTTCGTAAAAACATGATTTTCATGCTAAGCAAACAACAGCAAAGTACCAATCACAAGCAATATACATCACATACAATTTCGGTTGTTAATCCTGTTTTTACCAGGGAGGATTTTTTATGCTAAGCAAATGTTTGTGCTTACAGCTCCATGAAATTAGACCCAGTACAAGCAACATCACTATAAAAATTCTTTGCTTCACAGATTTGTGTGCTAAGCTAATCCGATGAAGGTTTATAGTCAAAGAGAATATCCTCTTGCAGTCCCATACGTAACGTACCAGGTTTTCCTTAACCCTAACCCTCCAGGGCATGTTTGCTAGAACCCTGCCAGACGCATCAGATTGCATACTTTGTCACATTGACTTGTGTGGAGAGTCCAGCAAAGTGGAGCTGTCACCACAGATGCACTGTGCTGTGTCTGACAGAGTTAGGGTTAACCCATTCTGTCCTGCTGTTATTAATGGGGTGCTGGTATGCCAAGACAGGCTTGTGCAGCCAAGCGTAATGCAGACAATAGGCAAACAATGGATTGAGTATGTGCAGGAATGCGAGATGTCAACCGGCCAGGTGGACTTTTTCAAAACCGCATCTATGGCCTTCGTCCGTATTAAAGAGGTTAATATTCATCCCAAGGAATAATAACAAATAAATTCTTGTGGGTATTCTCCTTGCAAAACTAGATGCCCAACATTAGAATAAGCCAGTTTGGTATCTCAAAGGTCAAAGGTTATTCGGGATAAAATTGCTGACGTAATGTCACGCCATGTTACGCGAACGCCCAATTCTGATTGAATTTAACACGTGCGCGTTGTGCGACCACCTTTTGCATTCACACGCACACGTTAGGTCACGCGGGTCATTTGGGATAAAATGTCATTGTGTACAGGTTCTGTATATATCTCCGAGGACAAAGAAACCTTTCAGTCCTTGCACGTCAAGTCTTTTGTTGAAATCGGTCCTCGCATGTAGAAGTACGTGTTTAGTCTATGTGGTTGGGTTATATTAAAGGAACAATAGGAAACACAAAGCATTGTCCTCGCACGTATTGGGAAAGTACATTGTGCACATGCGCAGTCGGAATACATGGCTTATTAGAAACACTGAAATCTTAATTATTTTAACAAGGTTTCTGAATGTGCCATACGTAACACTAACATCCACACATTTTTGGACTTGCCCGGAAAAAAGGCCACACCCCCCCCCCCCCCCCCCCCCCCGCAAACAAATTGTCCCTGATATTTCTAGACTCCAGCCCGTGATCTAGGGAGCATTTAATTAACCCTTTTTTGGTCGGCTGTTTATTAATGGGGTGCTGGTATGCCAACACGGGCTTGTGCAGCCAAGCGTAATGCAAACAATAGGCAAACAATGGATTGAGTACGTACAAGAATGCACGTATAAATAACAACAAGCCCGCTAGTCTTTTTTCAAACCGTGCCCACGGCCGTCGTCCGTATACAACAGGTTAACACCCTCCATCAATTATGGCAGATGTTAGGACCTTGTGGGCGGTTCCGACAAGGACTTGAAAATTTCATAGCTGTACTCACCCCATGTTTCTGGATGGACACATTAGTCAGATGGATGAACATGTTATCTAACTCATTGATGTTGGCGCTGTATTTGACAGTGCAGAATCGACAAAAGCCAAGCTTATAGCTGAAACAGAAAAAAAAAAACAGTACCATAACTGCAATATTTTAACACGCCGAAGGTTACTGCAATGGATTGTAATTAATTTAACATGCTTTGAGCTTCATAAAGACAACTTCAACATTAAACACTACTCATGTAATATATGTAATGCTATTTTGTATCAAAGTACCTTTCTAAATACACAAAGTATTTGAATTTTTGGATTTTGGGGTGCTGAAAAAGAATATGACCAGAAAAACAATTAATTGGTTACAGTTTCCAAGAAACTCTAAGTGTCACATTGTGCATATATGTACATTAAATTATTTGTTTTGCCTTTGAGAAAGAACTTGCTTAAGTTTGAAACGTCAGGCCAGCTAATTTTTTGATTTACATTAAATTATATGAGTAACTTACATATATACAGTAAAACTATAACGAACACCGCTCTATCAAACATTTGGCTCTAACGAACATTCTCTTCTCCCAAAATGATCAATACATACCATTATTCACGACAACAAACTACCTCTACAGTGACAAATTTGTGTGGATCTCATGATGTTCATTAAAGTGGCACTCTAGTTATACTAATTCAACTCGACACTAAAAACAAAGAGCTAAAAAATGTGGCAATCGTATGTACATATACATACAATTGCCACATTTTTTAGCTCTTTGTTTTTATGGGTTTGAATCAAGAGTTCTTCCCTCAGTTTATTCACCCTCCTCCCTTCCCAAGTCAAGGATAAAAGCTACTGACCTGATTTCATATCATCAAAAATAGAGGCAATTGGCAATTTTAAGCATCATTTTCATACTCGGTGACCCAAAATTAGTATGGATGAACTACTTTTATTTCCGAAGCACTTTGACTGTAGAAAAGTGTTATCATGACCCTTTGGCCAAAAGACAAGTCTTCCTCAAATTTTCTCAACTTCTTGGGGATCACACACATCCCACTGGAAAACATTTCAGCTGCCCCAACAATCAACCTCACAAAATAACCAACTCTGGTATCACGCATGCCTATTCACTCCTGGGCAGAGATGCAATTGTAGTAAAGTGTCTTGCTCAAGGACACAATACCAGGATCTCTATTAGGAAACAAACCCATATTCTGAAGGCCATGTTACCAGACACAAGTCCAACTCAACTACCATTAGATAACAACTCTCCACAAATTGCATACACACACAGCAATTACCGGTGATATAAAAAAAAAGGCTTACATATAAGATTTGAGAGGTCGATATGAAGTCACTAGGATATAGATACGTAGATCAAACTTTTTTCCCCCAATAAGAAGCGGGTTGTCAATGTATCTGGAGATAACGTAAGCATCCTTTGCTGGCGGTGCTTGGAATCTACAAACAAAACAAATCACGAAAAATAACCTCGATGCAGTTTCACTGCAGTTCCCAATGTGTAGAGTTTAAGAAGTAGCCATGGTGACAATGCGCAGGGCTCAAAATTCACACTGGACCACTGAACCAAGTCTAGGAATGTTAGTGCTGGTCTAGTGCTTTCTAAGACCTAGACGTCCAATGCTCTCGTCCTTTTTCCCCCCAAGTTGTACTCAGCTCACACACAATACTATCGAGTCTTATAGCAATTTATGTAGAAATACATTGATGTACATTTCTTGTTAAACCCCTTGTTACTGTCCAGCTGTTATTGATGGGATGCTGGTATGCTTGTGCAGCCACGCGTAATGCAAACTATAGGCAAATAATGTATTGAGTATGCGCAGGAATGCGCCTATAGATGACAACTGGTCTGATGGTCTTTTTTACACCGCAGCTAGGCCGTCGTCCGTATTCAAGAGGTTACAAATTCAGTACGTTTCAGTTTGGTTCAATGATACACCAAATAAAGGCCAAAAAGTATGACTTCGTCTTCATATTTTTTGTTTACGGTGCATCTGTCCGAGATATTTCTCAAATTCAAGCCCTGATGTGGGTTACTTACGAGGATGTTCGGCTGTCTCTTGACCATTTCTTGAGCTGTGACAACTTGTTGATGAGGAATATTCCTATGCCTCGAGCTGAAATCAAATAAAATCATCAACATCCTTATCATCATCACAACCCCTGAGAAGTGATTTTCTATTCAAAAATGAACAGGAAGATAAGGATTATGTGATTTCAACAATGAACGTCCAAACTCACATCCCACTCTACTAGTTATCCCAATTGCGCTCGTGGAACACGTAATAATGTAGTGTGTCCATGTCCCATGCCTTCGGCGTCGTGGCATATGGGACACGGACGCACTACATTTTCCGTGTTCCACGAGCGCAAGTGGGATAAGGAATTTATAATCTTCAAGCAACCTTGACACACAATATAAACAATTTAGATGGAACACAAGCTGTACACAAAACCAGAATGCACACCACACGCGCGCGTATCAATAACAGTTTCTGTGTTTTGCGTATAGCGCAATATGCAGATTGCGATATAGACCATGCAATATGGGATAATATCACACTGTCGGTTGCCACTGAACGACCAATCAGGATCGAGGATTCAAGTTTGCTTGAAGATAATATTCAATATATCACATCTGAAGGCTGTAAACTATTGTCCCACCTTGACAAAGAGTAGATTGTGACTTATGAGTATTGACAGCTTAAACCTCATTGTGATTCTGGGTTCTGGATGTGATTTTGGACCCTCACTGTTAAAATCACTCCTCGCCATTTTAAATATAAAATCACATGCAAGTGTTTCACAGTGTCATCACTATCAGTGCAATTCCTCCTTTTGTTTAATTTCTCATTCATCTGTTCTTCCCGATCTCCTTTAGGTGGACACACAGGTGTATGTTAATATAATTTATGCCCCCGCCTAATTACCTCAACTTTAAAAGTAGCAATTAAAAAACCAATTATTTTGGGGGTGGTGAAACTCGAAAATCAGTGTTGATAGTAAAAACGAAGAAAATTGACACCATACAGATTACTGTACCGACGCTCTACCAGCTATCTGGTCCAACACGTCACCCAATTTGTCAATAGCTATGCAAGGAGTGCTACTCTATAAACCCATAATACCATATAGTTGGGTATCCTGCCACAGATATAGTCCGGGATGAATGCACAACTTGTAGAAACTACCTGCATCTACCTTTGCCCGTGGGCTTCATGATCCAAGTGCTAGACGGATTCTTCCGAAACTCCTCAACAAAGAGATTGTAGTCGGCTGGTAGGAGGAATGTGATTGGGATGAAATCTGTGGATAGGAATCGGTGAAGGTAAATAGAAGACTATCTCTTCATCTTCAGAGTACTATTTGATACTAGAGAATATCAATAAAGAATATCAATTTTCAAATTTTTTTTCACACAATCTCATGGGGAAAAATTGGTGACTAGTGACCCAATTTCAGACAAGTTACAGGTGTACACCATTTTAAAATAATAAAGGCTGAACATATTTTTAGGAAATTAAATTGATGAATAATAACTGACTGTCAAAATCATTTTCATAAAAGAAGAGGAATTTGTTTTATTACCCAGATGTATGTATTTTCCATTTTCATCTTTCTCAGCGAGTGGACTACCCTCTTTGTCCAACTCTTTCCGATACCTCTTGATGTTCTTCACCATTAAATCTTTCCTTGTTAATTCATAATGGTTGGGGAAATGATTGATGACCCTAAAAGGATGAAAGCAACACAAATAGTTATTTAAATGTATGTGAAAGTCAAAAAGTATTTTACTTCATTGTATTTTGTATGGGTATCCAACACAAAATCAAACTGCCACTCAAGGTGTGAGCTAGAAGACAAGACAAGACAGAAATCACAGGGATTAGAAGTTATCTATTCACATTTGGTTTAAATTGTGACAAATTATAGGTGGAAGGGAAGCAGGTTACAGGTAAGGAGTTCCAAAGTGAGGCAGTACGAGGAAAACAAACTGAAGAGCATCACATACATGTACCAGCCTTTGGAACAGTGAAAGGATGTTGTGAGAAAGCCAGGTTAGTACGGTGCCTGAAAGTTTGGACAGGGGAACTAATGATTAAAGGCATCAGTAGTTTGGTCCAACAGAAGACACATCCATACAGAACAATGGGTGTCGACACCTATAAATGTACATGTAGCTAAGGGTAGGATTTGACATTGAAAACACAATCAATGATTCTGACAAAACGATCCTTAACTATGCTCTTTAATACAAGAACAGCCCTTTTCAGAAAAGGCAAAAACATTTTATAATTTCACAGGGGGAGTGAGTGGGAGGGGGAGTGGCCTGTGGTGACGGCGAGTGGGAGTGGCCTGTGGAGATAGGGAGGAGTGGCATGTGGTGACAGGGAGGGGAGTGACCTGTGGAGATAGGGAGGGGGGGGGGGGGGGGGGGGGGGGGTGGCGTGTGGTGACTGGGAGAGGGGTGGCCTGTGGAGATAGGGAGGGGAGTGGCCTGTGGTGACAGGGGAGTGGCCTGTGGTGACAGGGGAGTGGCCTGTGGTCACGGGGGTGGCCTCTGGAGACAGGGAGGAGTGGCCTGTGGAGACAGGGAGGAGTGGCCTGTAGAGACAGGGAGGAGGAGTGGCCTGTGGAGATAGGGGGGGGGCATGGCATTTAGTGACAGGGAGGAGGAGTGGCCTGTGGAGACAGGGAGAAGGGCGGCATGTATATCACTTACTGATCGTCTTGTAGTCTGTAACCAGTGTCCACATTAAAAATGTTGCGAGTTGTCTGAACACTGCCCCTGTGATTAACAAATAAAGAAAACAACTTGAATACTAAGGAATACCAAGGACGTTTATCCAAGACTCAACAATGTAAATGTACAATGGTGATCAACTTTCACGTAGGACAAGTGTACAGTATTGTACTCAGACGGTGGGAGGGGGAAACTTATGGATGAATGAACGGGGGGGAGGGGTGGGGGAAACCATTGATAGGCGCATTATTTAATCCAATCAGCAACTCGAACCACATTAGGACAAGAAAATCACCTGCGGCAAAGTTCTGACTTACAAGCCTGATGTTTCAAAATTGGCTAAAGTAAGAAGTACATGTACATCTCATCTGATATTTAAAAAACATTATTAAAATATTACCACCTGTTTGTTTTTGCGATGTTCTGAAACCTATGTTTTATAAGTAGAAATGTTTCCATGGAAGAATCAGTAAACGTTGGAATAATGTTGTAAAAGCACTTCACCCTGATGTTTAAAACTTGTCCGAATTATTATCCAATAGCATTTTTAAAAATCATTAAATGTCACCATCTGTGAACTGGAAAACTGAGTTAGTTCAAATTTTATACTGAAAAGTTTCAATTTTATCCCAATCACAAATGCGCGAATGCGAAGCACAGCTGTCCGCGTTCCGGAATCTACTGCAAACGCGCCTATGCATTAAGGATTCCAAAAACGCGGACAGTACAGCTGTAGTACAGGTTTGTGATTCAATCTTTGTTGGGTCCGAGTTGGTCGTGGGTCCGAGTTGGTCGTGGGTCCGAGTTGGTCGTGGGTCCGAGTTGGTCGTGGGTCCGAGTTGGTCGTGGGTCCGAGTCGGTCGTGGGTTCGAGTTGGCATGGTTGGTCGTGGGTCCGAGTTGGCATGGGTCCGAGTTGGCATGGGTCCAAGTTGGTATGGGTCCGAGTAGCTTGAAAATTCCAGCCCTAACGTTAGGCTCATGACATGTGAGATTCGCCGTTTAGAGCTGGAAAGACTTCCATAGGGTTCGCCAGCATTCGGCATCCCAAATAATCATGCAAATCTTACCAGTAAAAATTCCAATCTTCTTCGGGCGAAACCTGGACCCAGCCACGCTTCTCAAAGTTGCCCGTTAAGACCGTTTTATCTTGATCGGACGCATATTTGACTACTCTTCCAGACATGCCAGACATTTCAATAAAAGTGCAATATATAAACCAAAAAGCAGGCGAACGTCGCTATACATCGTTGCTAAGCAAATCGCACTCCCCGCGCGACCCAAATTTTGTGTCATGATAGAAATAGTCAATTATTTATTTTTTTTCAAGCAAAGCAGGTAGATTTATTTTTAAAAAAAATTATAAATAACAAAAATGCAAATTTGAGTTTATTTTTCCTTCCAAATATTATTTGTTGTTGAATAAAAAAGTGACTTTGTTTGTTTACCAATTATTTATTAATATAGAATCATACAAAATGTTAGTTTTAAAAACACATGTGGTAATCTTAAACCCAATGACTTCAGGTTGAACATAAATCCATAAGTATCCGAAATTTGCTACAGGCGCATTTTTCTTTTAAAAGTAAATTGGAAAATGCGCCCTCTCCAGTTTAACTATTGTTACACGTGGATACGTTTTAGGTTGCAAATACTTTTATTCTATGTGATATAGTTATGCAAAAGCAACCACAATCGCACAAAAATGTCGATGCGGCCGCAATTTAAAAGACCGCCTTTGCGGGAATCCCATGAAAATAATTCAACAAAAGTTGGTGAGTGCGAAGATTTTGTATATCTTGACATTTTAATACAGTTTTTTGTAAATTGATGAAGTAATGGTGAAAATCTGGCTATTTATAATTTTGTAAAAAATGATGATTCATACAATTACAAAGGTTGAACTTGATCTGTTGTGTTGATTGTTCAACACTGTTCATTGACATTGTGCATATGTTATGTACAGTACTCTACATTTATCTGTATCCACGTGTTGGCGATTTTCGTGCACCTAAGAATCCACATCAAATTTCACTTACGCGAACAAAATAAATAGAGCCTTAGTTTGACTATACTTGACCTTCCACTTTGTTATAACGTTCTGCCAGAAAATACACTTCCAAGCCGAGAAAAAGTGTCATCGGTACACAGCGAATTTCGTCATCTTCAAACGCACTGCCTCTGCCATTTTTTGGTGCCAAAATTGATGTACGTACGTAGTCCATATTCATGCATAGTGTAAAGGTCATTGCGTCACATTCTACCAGGACCCCGTGGAACGATTACAAAAATGTAGTTGAACTAATTACTTGACAATGGAGAAAGGCGGTGTGTGAATATTGCCCACGCGTGAATATAGATGGTGGCACGATACACGTACATCCTGTGCGTATACTTATTTACATCCTGCCAGTGCCAACTCAACCCAGATATTTAGTCCTGTGAATATTATTGGAAATATTTTGAAAAACACAACACAAATTATTCATCATTTAAAAACATCTAAACAATTTTTGTAATGATTCAAAAGTATCGCATTAGAATTTGCAGTGGTCCTGTGAGTACGTTCCTTTAGGTCACATGTATCAATAATTGTGGCCTAATATCAATAGTCGTGCAGTTACTTTTCAAAAGTAAATTCGTTTTTCTTTTATTGTTTTTTTACCCAAAATTTTAACTATTACGGAAAATAAGCAGTTCCAATGATTCTTGTTTGTTGCACATATCCCCAGGTGATGTCGATGAAACCAAAATAGATCATCAAGATGACACAAGGAAAACCACCAGCTCATTTATCTTACTGGGTCTAATATTCTTATCAGCTTTATGTGTCATGGCCTTCGTATACTTCAGCTTTCCAAACTTAGATCCGTAAGTACGAGTTACAGATTTTGCTGACATCAATCTTGAAATGTGCCACATGCTTAGACAGTTGTAATCAAGGAGGGTTAGTTATTTTCCAAGATTTTGCTGTTCCTGACCGATTTTGGTGAAGGGTGTTAATCTTTATAAGCACTATAATTGGCACAGCCTTTAATTTTGTGACTTTAGTCAGGACATTTTCATGCAATATAGGGGAAGAAAGTTTGTGTTTTCTGTGTTTATGTTCTTGGCACAGTGTATATATGGTCACTCATAGATCATAGTGTTCATGCACATGCTAATTTCTGCTTCATGTTTTATGGTTTTTGCTGACAAAAATCTTGAAATAACAGATTGCGCCACATGTTTAATTAGATGGTTATCAAGGAAGATTGGTTATTTTTCAAGATTTTACTGTTCCTGACCAATTTTGGTGGGGGTAAACCCTAACAGACGCAGCACAGTGCATCTGTGCTGACAGCTCCACTTTGCTGCACTCTGCACACAAGTCAATGTGACAAAGTATGCAATCTGATGTGTCTGGCAGGGTTCTAGCAAACATGTCCTTTAGGGTAAAACCTTTCCTAAAAGGTATACCTGCCTTTTTTACCTTGATTACAGGGAAGAAGTGCAATACATGAAGCTGCCCAGGGATATAGAAGATGCCAAAGCCCTGGGAAGGGTCCTGTCTCGTTACAGCAAGACGTACTATGTTACTGTAATGGTAGCATTCTTCACGACGTATATATTGTATCCTTTGCATATCAGTGCACTGTGAAGATCTTTTTTAACCTTGGCCTTCTCAAATCCTGCAAAATCCTCTTTGCCAAATGGAGGAATTTGGAGGTTTGAGGGGTTTTGGAAGTTGAAGCATCGAAGGATTTTGCAGGATTGAGGGCATTAGTGGGTTTTGCTTCTGGAGAAAAATGGAGGATCAGGTCATCAGGCCCAATCTGATGCTCGATGATTCCGGGGATTGGGGTTACTGGGGTGTTTATCCAAAACCAACTGGAGGATTTTGCAGGATTCAGGCAGTGGTCCCCCAGTAACAAACATTTTGGAATCGGAGGATATTGGGAGATTCAGGTTACCGGTACATCATGTACATGTAGGGAAAAAAGATGTAGGGAGTTAGGGTTATTGCAAGTTCGGCCTGAACAAGTCTGAAAGCCACTCGAGGTACAGAGCTACAAAAAGAAAAAGAATCAAAGATACAAGAGGTAGGAATTAATATTCCTCAAGCAGGAAATATTGTAAGATGAAGGGAAGCATGCACCAGGCACAGAATTCCACAGATAGTATGACTGGGAAAATAGGCTAAGCCCAGTAGACCAATCCAATGACACATTGACTTATCACAGGTTGGTGTAGTGGTTCTTTCCTCGCCTTCCACCTCTGGTGACCCTGGTTCGATTCCCATCCAGGTGCACTATGTGGATTGGGTTTTCAGTCCCTACCTGATTGCGTGGGTTTTCCCCAAGAAATAATTGTTCTGGGGTTTTCCTCCCACTACTAAAACTGAAATTTCCTTCGGCATCTTCTCTCAATTCAAACTGGGCCCCGAGGGCCCTGAGGGAGAACAGTGAATTTGCACTGATCAGGCTACCCAGGATAAATAAGAAATAAATAAACAGCCACTGCAGGTACCACACGTCAGTCACAGATGTCGGACTCTCATCGGACCATGGTCCAACTGTGATTCGTCAATACAGCAAGGGGTGGGGCTGTGTGGTTCCGTCGATTTCACGGTGCTGGTGAGCATATAATGTTAAGCAAGCATCGGCTTGAACCAGTCGCATGTGATATACATCACACAGCATTTTGGCTGGTAACCTGGGGCCAATTATGTGGAGCTTCTGAACACACAAATTTGGTTAGCACAAAAAAGTTTTGCGTAGTAAAAACGGGTTACCAGCCAAAACTCCATGTAATTTTCATGCTTAGCAAACGGCAGCTAAATATCAGTCAAAAGCACTCTACATCAAATGAAAATGTGGTTGGTAATTCTGTTTTTAGCCATGAAAACTTTTACGCTAAGCGAAATTTAATGCTTAGCAGCTCCATGAAATTTGATTTTGTTTCTTCAGCAGATTTGTTGGTGGTTTGCTATGGGATCCCCTCGATTTTCCTCTAGACAGAAAATGTGGCCAAGAAATTGTTTTCCTTAGCTGTTTTTTCCTTCTCAGCTTGCAGACATTTGCAATTCCCGGCTCCATATTCCTCAGTATTCTCTCTGGTTTCCTGTTCCCGTTCCCTCTAGCATTAATCTTGGTCTGTCTGGTAAGTACACATCACCAAAAACAAGGAATTTCTTTGTGAATTGAAATGAAGCTTTTGAGACCCAGCTTCAGTTAATTCTTGTACGCTAATTACGACACATGAATTGTATACATTCTAATGACCTTTTTGCACTTTACTGGTATTCTATACAGACTAGATGTTGAAACTTTTTAATAAAATTTATTTTTTTCAATTTTCAATATCTGTAATACCAATGCATTGTTAGACCATTCTGCAAACTGCTTGCCAAAAATACCAAGTGGAATGACCTGAATTATACACAAATGTACCCTTTGCCGCTGCAATCTCAATGATCAAGCATTGTTGCAGATATTGTTTAAAATAATCACCACCAGGGATGAGATTGGCCAAAAATGAAATATCCACAAAATCTGCAGTGTTTGGGGGTCGCCGAGGACCCTAGAGCAACGTACATGTAGGATCTATGGTTTGTATTTGCCGAAAGGTACCCCTTAAAATACCCATTTATATTAGTCTATATCCACTTTTACAGGTAAAAACACCTTTAGGGTAACACCTGAATTACAGATTTCAAAAAAGATTCGTTTTCTGAAATCAGTAAAAATCCTGACAAAAAATCCTGAAATGATGCACCACACCGTCACAGCCAAAACTGCAGTGACATCGGCTGCATTCAACCGTGTGCTCTAATTCTTGTATATAAATACATCTAATGAACGTCAGGAGAGCCAGGATCTTTGTCAAAGGCAGAATTTGTGCAGCATTATGTCACAGTGTACAGCCTATCACATACAGTGGTGTGCAAAATTATTCGAACACTTGGCATATTTTAGGTACTTTAGTTGTTTGTGATGAAATGGCAATCAATATACCAATGTACATTCAAATGAAACTCTCTGGAATGAACTTCAGAAGACTTGGAACAGCATTAATTAGTGTAGAAACTCTCAGGAAATATATAGACACTATGCCCAAAAGATGTGCCGCAGTGATTGCTGCCAAGGGGGGACACACCAAATATTACAGTAAAGTTTGATAAAAAAGATGGTAGGACTGGCAGATACTAATGTGAGCTACATGTATGCTCACAACAATTACCTTTTCTATTTAATACAGGTGAAAAATGTAAACCAGGCATTGTAAGGCAATAATATTAATTTCTTCAGATATGTAAAGCGTTCGAATAATTTTGCACACCACTGTACCAGACATGATAATTAACCCTAACCACCCCAAATCCACCAAAATCCAACGCCATGTTGTGTTGTATTTTGGTTACTTTACATGGACGTATGATGCCCCAATTTGTCCGAGTACGAAAAATATGCCATAGGTATACTGCACGTTGTTAGATTTTGACAGGTTGAGGACACTTCCTGTAAAAGTGCCACAGGGGTTAGGGTTAAGTATGTTACATACCAAACAGGGCTGTAGTCGAGTCAATCACAAGTCCATCACAAGTCCCTGCAAGTCTATCACAAGCCCTCCAGTCCTAATCCCAATCACAAGCTATTCAAATGAGCTTTGACAAAGGCATTCCTTTGTCATTGTTCATCCAGTTATTTGTGAAAGGACTTCTGACTGGACTTGCGAAAGGACTTGACTACAGCTCTGGTACCAAATAATACACAATGGTCACGACAACACCATTGGTCAGTTGGAGTGAAGTTCAAATGTTGAGTATTCCTCAAAATAGCTTCCTTGTTTGTCTTTTTTCAGTGCTCAGCCATCGGTGCGTCCAACTGTTATTTATTGTCATATCTCGTTGGCGTCCGGCTTGTTATGAAGTACATTCCTGACAAAGTAGAGAACTGGTCTACGACAGTAAGTTCATCATTGTCCCCAGAAGGGAATAAGGGATGCCTTTAATACCAAATTCATGTAAAATTCTAGTTGTGCACTGTATTCCTGAAACTTTTCAGTACCATATATAATGTAGTTCACCTCCATCACTCATATAATTTGAGTACACAGCCCAGGTATCCCAGGTGTGGGGTCTGAAGGCGTATGACAATCTGGGATATCTTAGGACTAAAAATTGTCGACTCCATTTGCTGGTCCAGAAATGTTAACTCAAATTTTCTTAACATATGTAACTCTGCCTGCAATTTGACCAAATTCAACCACATATTTACCACCTTACTGGAGAGAAGCAATTGCAGTAAAGTGTCTTGCTCAGGAACACAACTTCCATGGTCCCCTGTAAGGATCCATTCACCCATTCTAGAGACTGCCGCAAAATCCTGAATGTGAATTGGTACTCGCATGTAAACATTATTATAAACTATATCAAATATCTGTAGCATATCATTGCTTGCATTTGAGCAATTTGGTAAATTTATAACATAATTTATATTTTATTTTTGTTTCTCTGCAGGTTGCCAAGCAAAGAGAGCACTTGCTCAATTACATTATTTTTCTACGCATCACCCCGTTTCTACCCAATTGGTTTATCAACATTACCTCACCTATTCTCAAAGTGCCGATTACCCCATTCTTCATTGGAACATTCCTAGGTTTGTTTCTAATTGTTTGTTTCTTATTGTTTGTCTGGCATGTTCCATTTGCTTTATAGGAGTGGTCAAATTTGTGACATACTCTGAACAAACACTCAGTCTGAATTTATGATAGACCTCTGAAAGTGTAGTGAAAAATCTTCAAAAAATTCACATTGTGCTTTTTTTGTAAAATTTGATTTTTTTGAAAGTTGCTTTCGCTATCCTTACATGTATGTTCGTTGCTGCATTAAAGCAATTACAGTGTATATGTATTACCTAAGTACTTTTTAAACTCAGTAAGTTTTAACATAAAAGACAGTCAGATTATAGATCCAACCTAATATGCCCGTCCCTCTATATTTTTTGACTACCTGGATTGTGTAAAATATGGGGCAGCACTAATAGCACAGGTATTGGATTTGTCTTGACTTGTTTCATCCCACACAGGCCATTGTACTAACCCCAACTCTCTTCAGTATGAGGATATTCCAACTCATTGATTTGTTGACTCGTTTTTTGCCCCTCAAACATCAGAGCTCCTACTTGCACAGAAATTGTATGGGAGCATATCGGGTGGAATCTACTATAATAAGTCACATTTTTGTTGAAGTTTTTTTCCAAGCAAATATCCTAGTTATGAGGACTATCAGTATTGTGAAATTACCCGACCTTTCACCTCTGACCCTAATTTAAATCCAGTGGGGTTCGTCTGTCCAATCGGCCTACTTAAAGGGACACATTGCTTTGGATTTTGCGATTTGGGCTATAAAACTGAAATGGATATGGTTGTGAAGCTTCTTTAAAAGTAGAATATAAAGATTAACATAACTATCCCTTCAAATTGCGTGGTTTTTGTTTAATTTCGTGACAAATAACGGTCCACCATTTTGCAGAACCAAATTTTTGACTCCACAAAATGGCGGACTGTGTTCACCAGTCGTATTTCCAGTCGCATCTGGTTGAAGTACGTTCTGTTGATCCATTTTGATGTACACGGCGCGCAGCACTGGCGATATGTGTCGCGAGGTAGAGAATTGTACCTGGCGATCATCTGATAGGTTCACAAGGCCACTGGCTGCGGCGCCAGCCTAAAGACTCTTACAGCGTATTTTGCGCATTATTTAGACGGTGGTATTTAGTACTGGAAATAAGTCTATGTTTCGCGGGTCAGATGTCAGGGGTAAGCGGCCAATGTTTTGTTTTGTAATCACTACTCACTAATTACAACACATTATACGTGTTTTTTTGCATGAACAACTCTTATCAAAGGTAAGGAACATTTCTAAACAGCAAAATTTCATGACATTTGAAGGCAATGTGTCCCTTTAATAATCTTCCTATCTTAGATTTTCCTCCCACATCTACATTTGTAAAACTGACATTTCTTCCTCTTTTCCTTGCATTCGTATCTGAGTTCGAGAGAAAACAGTACTTTAGCACTGATCAGGCTATCCAGACGAACTAAGAAATAGATAGAAATAAATCAGAATAATTTCTCGCCCAATCATGTTTGGCTATTTGTTCTACCCCAGGTGTAGCGCCACCGTCTTTCGTAGCGATCCAAGCGGGAACCACCCTCTACCAGCTCAGTCACTATGGCGATGCCGTCTCCTGGACGTCTGTCATTATATTGGCTGTTCTCGCTGTGGTGTCCATCCTACCGGTAATATTGAAAAATCGCTTGGGCAAGAAATTTGAATAGAAAGTACAATCGCAGGAAGCCTTGATTTTATTTATTGAATGGATGAAAAGTATCAATTCAATAAATACCAATAGATAAAGAAGTGTGTGATGGTGTAAATATTGTACTGTGGTTTTGTGTAGGGAATTAAATACTTTTCAGGCAGCATTTTATCAGTGGTCTACGGAGCTAAGCACCTTCAGACTTCTATAAATTTGCCTTTTTTTTTCCAATAATGAATAATAAAACACGTATGAATTATTTAAGCAATTACTTTTAGTAACTCTCACATGGATTCAACAGGGCTGGTAGTTCTGCATTTTTTTTTTGAAAGGCACATTTACTGCCGGAGGTTGCCCAAATTTCTGTAGGATGTCGTCATCTTTGGTGCTTTGAAACTATGTAACTTCCATAAAAAAGTATGTATTTTGTGGTGCGGGAATAAGGAATTACACGTAGTCCAAGAAAGTGCAACCCTGCAGCTAAACACTAGCCATTAGAATCAAGCTAATATCAAAGTACTAACTACACGTTTTAACACTTAATATACAAATTGCAGATAATGTAATCACTGTAGGTAATAATTGTTATTAAATTTTAGCTTACCATTTTTTGTATTAATTGTTTTTCAAGATGGATATGAATCGAGCATCAAACCCATCATGAATAAAGCAGTTTTAAAATACTAACATTTTGTAAAATTTAGAATAACATTGGGAGCAGTAATTTTATTACACTCCATACTAATGTCTATTGCTGCATAGGTTGGTTTAATTTCTTTTCAATTTTCAGAAGGGCATGTTAATAAGACAAACCTTTGGGGCTGCAGCCCTTCTCAGAATTTGTGAAAAGTATTTTCCAAGTAATATTTCATTTGTGACTTTGGACTGTATTTATTGACAAACACTTGTAATACACAATGTAATACCTACTTCTCATAGGATGTATGTATATTAAAATTTCTTGTGTAGGGATTCTATCACGTACAAGGATTTTTTGGGAAGATCAATGTTATTGCGACATTTGAAGTAAATACATAGATCTTATTTATGAATATTTACTTGAAAAAACAAAGATCATTCTAAATCAGTTTCCTGCATTAAAGACATTGCTTTTATTCATCCAACAACCTCAATTTGTCCTCAATCTCACCCAACAATTATACCATTTTCTGATTATCAATTTAACGAAATAAAGTGGGGCAAATGAGATTTAATTCTGCAAATTAATAACATTTCTACTTTGCACAAACAGTTCATTCTGTATAATTATCAATGCACAAAGACTGCACATTTCAGCGAGATTAAAGTATTCATACGTAACCCTTGCCCCTGCCCTCCTCATGGATACAAAACTGAAATTGTACCAGGACTGTCTAAACACCAGTAACAGGGGGGAGCTCTCTATGTTGGGCACATTTTAAACCCATGGTCATACGTACAGCTGTAGTCAAGTCCCTGCAAGTCCTTTCATAAAGCCAGTCACTGGAATGCCTTTGTCAAAGCTCATTTGAATCGCTTGTGAGGGACTCGACTACAACGCTAATTGTTGAAACACGCTGAATTTATCCATCAGGTTGTTTTGGTTTTTGCCTTGGGCACGATATTTTACGGGAGACGTTAGGGTGTCACAGCGGTTCTGGCAGCCAAATCGAACCGCTACAATGTGTTTGTGAAGTCAAGTGTATCATAAACAATAATCCAAACGGCGGCCAGTGGCGTCATCCGCACGCAAGGGGTTAATGTAATTTGAAAAATATCAAAAAAATGTGTACAAAACATACAAAACACAAATGTTTACATTACAACGGCGGGTTAAATGGGTATATTGTAATGGATATTTAAGGGGAAAATCAAACACCTTCTATACATCTCTTTGGGCTTTACTCTAAAATTTGTGTTGGCGGCAAGTTATGATTGATTGCGCAAACAAAAACCTTGCATGTGAATCACATAGAGGTGGCTGCCAAGGTCACTGTTCAAACGACTTCTGAAACTGACAATCCAGTGTGCTCATTTCCAACATCTCAGGGCTATTCACAAACTTAAGCTTTGGCCAATCCGAAGCCTTACATACTTGAGTAAACTCGAGCCCCGTTTTCAAATTTGAGGCTTGGACCACTTTGATGTACATGAGCTGAAAAGAGCCCCATATCTATTAAAAAAAACTCAAAATAAGTGGAAGCAAAAAAAAAAAAATGAAGCTGATGCGGGTTTTCAGAAATGCCAAGGTAATATCACTGTTTACACCATGAGGAATGCGTAACATGTACATGTTCAGATTGAAAATCCAGAAATCAAATGACAATACATGTAATTATGTTCTAAAATGTACAGATTCCACTAGTTTGTAAACGCTTCATTTTGCATTAAATCCACATATTCAGCAATTCATGAACCCCTTGTGTCCGGCTGTTATTGATGAGGGGCTGGTATGTCAAGAACGGGTTGTGCAGCCAAGCGTAAATGCAAACAATAGGAACCAAACTGAATAGTGAACATTGCACCCCCCCTTTGTGAAAGAAAGCTTTGTTTGAAAAAGCTCTATTTATTCATTACACTCCCATTCAATAACAATATACATGTATGTAGTTGAAGCAGGAATGCGCATATATGTCAACCGGCCAGGTGGTCTTTTTCAAACCATGGCTATGGCCGTCGTCCATATTCAAGGTTAAAAAATCTTCCTTTTTTGTTAAATCAGACAATTTTATCCCAAGGCTTGGCTTTCCACACTGCTGTTCCCCATCCTTTTTTAAAGAATATTTATGTGTTAAGTTTTAACATTGAAACTGAGAAATGATGAAACAACCATGTTTCATGAAAAGTCTAAGACTATAAAGGAACAGATTTTTACAAGCCATTTGTCAACATGCAGCATACACAAGCTGTGCTGAAGAATCATGCGCCGTTTTATGCAACATTTTAAGCGATGAAATAATTAAACAAGACATGCATGAAACAGCCTTAGGCCTTCCTTAGACACAAAATCACATCACTTGAAGTACTTATGTGATATGAAACAGGAGTAGTGTTAATCATTTCTGTGTCCCCACAGCATTTTTGGTCCCCAAAACATCTATCCGTCCCCACAACTACGGAACAAGCTTGTGATTGTTTTTGAGTTTCCTCTTCAAATTATGACCAATATTACACATGAAATAGTTATAGGGTGTTCCCTATACCTCTACCTCCATGGTTTCCGATTTTGTTTCACTCGGTGTTTCACTCGGTGCATCTCCGCTGTTTGGTGTCTGCAAACCATCACTTGGAGCTTCCACATCTTCTTTGCTGAAGACGGTCCCAAAATCTTCAGGGGGGGTACTGACTATTTTACTCTCTTCGGCCTGGGAACAAAGATGAAAGTACCTCTGTGAAAAATGGAACACAACTTGAAAACAGAGATTTCGTCACAGAATCATTCATTATCGATGAAGAGTTAATGAGATCTCTGCTAAGTTTTTGACCTCATGTTTATTCAAATATTCAAATAGCTGGAATTTGTATTAAAATGACAAATGCAAGCACTGATTGCAGTACCTCGGTGAACAAAATGCAGTAGGCTGTGCATCTAAACCGAGTACCCGACCGCTCCCGTCAGTAACCGGTTCCAGATTATGGAATCGAGTATCCATAACCAAATTAACATATTACTTAGTAATTTGTCAGACAATAAAAAAGAAAGTTTGAAATGTCATTTGTGGGGGATTTTCAAAATGAAAACAAAAAACAAAACAAAACACAGATTAACATCTACGACGCTTGCAAAAATGCAATTGACACCGGGCGTAAAGCTATAGAGCTCACTGCACACACTTGCATATTGATGCACCGATGTGGACCTTTACGAACAATATGAACAGCAATTTCCGAGATTTAATTTTTGGATTGGCTTTCTTGAATGGGTACCCATGCTTTTTTTCAAAGGGGTACCCAATTCCCGTACTATCTATAAATGCACCCGCTACTAAGGGAGCACTGCCTAACCCATGGTCGGGCCAGGCCGTTGAAAAGCCTGGCCAAGCCCCGGGAACGCCGGGCCTTCGGGCTTTTATAATCCCCTGGTTGTACACAATAAACTGCTGATTAATGCTGGAGTCCAGCCAGCTCCCGTTGTTCACCCAGACTTGATCTCCGGCCCGTGAATGGAATGACAACAAAAGCAATCACTACAGATTAGTGTGGGAGGAGCCACAGCCCGGCCTGGCCTGGCAGAGGCCGGGCTTTATCAATTAGTAGATGCTCTATTGTTATGTGATTTGTGGCTCACAATAGAGTATCGAAGTCTGATGTCAGTTGCTGGGGCAATAGTTCTACACACATGCAGTTTAGAATGTATTATGGTTCCAAACATTGCATTGATTGACGTCATCCCTTCGGTACTCTATAGTAAGACTAAAAAAGCCAGAAGGCCCGGGCATGGCCAGGCTTTTCAACAGCTTGGTCCGACCATGGGTTAGGCAGTGCTCTCTGACAATACTACCTTGGTCTTCCCAACCACACCTACCTTCCTATCTTGCTCTGCAAACTTCTCAAACATGTTGCTGTAGATTCGTTTCTCTTTCTCCGTGGCCTGTTTGATCTTGTGCTGGCATACTGTCAGCTGGTTCTTAGCTGCCTTGTTCTCAGGGTCCAGTTCAACCACCTGACGGAAGTCCTCCCTGGCTAATGCCAGGTCCGACAAGGCGAGGTTCGCCTGGCCTCGCCTGAATAGACCCTTGATGTTTTGTTTATCCATCTGCAAAGCCTATACCACAAACACAGTGAATTTCAGGGTTAGCTGATTTAAATCATGTTGATTTAAAATTGCAATTTAAATCATTTTTTTTTTAATCGCTTATTTTAGCAAAATAAATCAGGGTTGGTTGATTTATGTCACGTCGATTTCAATCAGGCAACCCTGGTGAATAAGCCAGTTCGCTATTTCAACTGCGCATGTGCACAATGACGTTTTATCCCGAATGACCCGCGTGACCTAACGCATGCGCGTGAATGCAAAAGGTGGTCGCACAACACGCATGTGTTAAATTCAATCAGAATAGGCGTTCGCGTAACATTACGTCAGCAATTTTATCCCGAATAACCTTTGACATACCGAACTGGCTTATTTAGACAAAAAAAATGACAAGGCAATGAACCCAAGAACTCTGGATAAATCAATTCAGTGCTCCACCAACTGTAGAGCCATCCAGCATCTTAGTTGAGTTAAAATTACAAATTTCAAACAAGGTTTTGCCCATTCCAACATTGTGTCAATCACTGTATGGTTAATGTTTTTAATGGTCACCCAATACAAGGCTAAAAGCCACTCTTGGTAAAGGGCTACAACAGAGGTGGTGGGGTTGGCCACATTTTAGGTTGCCAGCCCAACCAACCGTACAGTTTTCTAGATCTAAATAGAGGATAAATCTTCAATAGATACCAAAGAAATAATCTTAATTTTCAGATCTATCAACTCAGGCAGAGTAACTTCCACCGTCGGTGAGACAAACTCACCCCCTGTTTGAGTGCAGAGAAAAACTTGGCCGACGTACTCAGCAGGGACTTGAACCCACAACATTCTGCTTACAAGTACAGACATCTTAATGACTCAACTACCACAAGTTTCATTTTTATGTTAATGTTAAGTTCATATTCATCATCCAGACTTATTTGGAAGATGCGGTCATAAAGTGTCTCAGCATCCCAGCTCACCTTGTCACAGGCACCAATGGCCAGTCCGTTGTCCTTGTTCTTGATGTATGCCATCGCGAGGTTGAGATGGCCAGCTAGCAAGAATTCCTTAGATTTCGTCTTTTCTTCCTCGGAGAAGTCAGAGTCAGTATCAAGGAAGTCCATGATCTTCTTGTAATGTTTAATGGCTTTCGTAAAATTCCCGTCCTGTTAGAATTAAGGAAACAAGGATGAGTGATATACATGTGATGTGAATGCAGTCAAAATACACTAACAAAACATTGTAGTTGGATAGTTCCATAATTGATGCAGAATACTCATGGGCAATTCCACCGTCACTAACGTTACATTTAAGTAGTTAACACCGATCGTCTTCTAAACTGGTTGAACTCACTTCAAAAGTACCCGTCTTTTTAAACACACAGGGGTCAGGGCTGAACATTTAAATTAACATTAATTCAAATAAAAAAATTAGCTGGCCTGACGTTTAATTCAAATCAATTAGCAATCTAGGCAGGACTTGCATCAAATCAGTACTAGGTGTTGTCACTTACACTACGTCACTAACGGAGAAATCACACAAAAAGTCCTAAGTTCAAAAATATTATTTCAGAGCTAATTTAGTAAAACAGATTTGTTGTCCACAATATATGCAGAATGCAATCCAAAAATAGAAAAGAAGAGAAAAGGTTAAACTGTTTATAACAAAATTGCATCCGTGACTTCGTGACTGGTTTCTGTCCAAACGGTTGTGTGACAGCAGGCTATCTATCTGTGTTACAAACATGTAATGATGAATGTACACTACTTTTTGTCAGGAAAATAGAATATTCTCAGCAGGGCAAAAAAAAGTATTTCTGCTTTTTTGCACGTGTGCTAAACCTTTACTAAATCACTCCTTGGTGCTGGCGACAGTCATAAAAGTTAGAATCTATTACAAATATTATAATGAGCAGTTTCATGCGTTAATTAGACTGCCTATGTACATAGTTTGATTACCCAAAAATCGGCCGTCCGGACAACCAAATATTTGAATATTCAACTATTCGATTTGACTCGGCCCTAGCCAAAGTCCGTCAGTTTTTCCAGTTGACATCTAAGTATCCTACCTTAAAACACTGAGTTCCCTTCGCTTTAGCTTGCTCTGCAGCACTCAACTTCTCATCCGCATCCATCTCCCAAAATTCCTTAGCCTAAAAAGAACCAAACACATGAATGGTAAGAGGCAGGTCCGAAGTTCGAATCCCTTCAGGATTACAATCTATAGGAAAACGATGTGTGAAAAAAAAGACACGCTGATGGAGTGTGTTGAGGCTTCAGGAATGGTGGGTTTAAATTCCACTGGGGGCAGGCTTTGAAACAGAAACTTCAAGTTTACTGGTCCACTCACCTTGACCAAGTTGCGAAGCGTGACACGATATTCGAGGGTAGCATCAGGAGGAACGTTTAACTCTGGACAACCCTGATTACCGAAGCCGTACTTTGGCTTGAGGGTGATCCGAGCCGTTTCCCCCTGTAACATCCCCTCCAAACCTCTCTCTAAGCCCTCTGGAATGTTGTGTTCACTACCTGATGGTGAGAAATTTTAAAAAGTACTTAATCCTCCCTGCCCATTCTCAAAATCCAAACATCAATGACAGATGTCTACTACTTTTTGTCGTCTATTAATCACTTGCGGTGGAAGCCCAATCACTTATCCCCTCCCCCAAATTCTGAGGGTATTTATTGGTATAAATAACCAAGATAATGTCAATGATGGCCCTAGAGCAGGCCCAGGGAGCGTATGACGGGTCACAAGTGGCATGTTACAAACAATTGGCGCTAAGCCAGACTTGTACGCATGAATGGGGACTGTCTGTCAGGTTATTTTCTGACGAGAACTTCTGGTCAATGAGAACACTCTGACTGAAGGGGACTTCCTGGAAGGTAAAGGAATACAAGAGTAAGTAAAGAATTTAGCAAAATCACGCTACGAAATGTAGCATGCATGCACATCTGTAAACACATAGTCAACGGACTCTGTTGGCTCCGTCTTGTGTTTCTAATTACCTTCAAGGTAAACAGGACCAAGAATTTTTAGCACGACAATGAGTTCTTGCTTACCTTCTCCCAAGTGAAAACTGACATCACGTTCATCGAATACAGTGTCACCGTGGTTACCGACAATATGAACTGTAACCGAAGAAAAAAATAATACACTGCATAGTTTTCATACATTGAAGTGGTCATAGACTACTCTATGTTCCAAGTCTTCAAACTACGCCAGGGGACCATGGTGTTTATGTCCTTGAGCAAGACACTTTGCACCAATTACTATAAAGCAGGGGACTGACCCTCCTATGATCAAGTCACTTGTATGGGGGCATTATTGTTATAATTAAGTAAATCAACTGACTGTATTTGATGAAAACAAATGTCACCCACTCTACAATAATGAGTCGTGTGTTAAAAATACATTTTTAAGATTTACAGTTGGTCTGAAAGAGCATGAAATAAGCTTTCATTTATTTGGCAGAAGTCTGTAGTGTAATGCATTGGTTTTTACAATTTTTTTTAAGTGTGTGATTTCTTAGTTATATTAAAAAGTCTGAGACATTAAACCACCCTGTACGTGAAAGTCTACTGCGCGACATCAGAGTGGGTCACAAATAATGCTGCCCTGTGGTACTGATGATAATGTTGTAACTATTAACACAAACTGCAGTATTAACCCTAACCCCCCTAGACCCTTTTTGCTTGGAACCATCCTCAATCCTCCAAAATCCTCCGATTACCCTGCCCCAAAAAATGCATTTATCCTCAATCCTCCAAAATCCTCATGTGCTTTAAACACCGTTCACCCTCAATCCTCCAAAATCCTCTTTTTGTTAAAATACCATTCATCCTCAATCCTCCAAAATCCTCCAAAACTGCAAGGAGGATTTTGGAGGATTGATGTGGGTTAGGGTTAATGTGCCACATTCAGTTGGCAGGACTAGACATCTTTTTGCTTCCATTCCAGTCATGACAGCACAGAGCAGTTGAGAAATTCATGAAAACCAATCGACTTGTTTTGATTGGTCTGTAGTTATACTAACTGGCACGTAGTTTTTGCACTGCAGGTTTGGGGCAGTTACACTTTGATCCTTTGAACCCTTCTGTGAGATTGGCCAAAAATGAAAAAATCCACAAAATCCACGAAAAATCCACGAGAATCCTAGATCAACAATAGTTTGTATTTGCCTAAAGGTGCCCCCTTAAAATATCCCTTTTTATTTGTCTATATCCACTTTTACAGGTAAAAACACCTTTAGGAAAACACCTCGGGAATTCCAGATTGCAAAAGAGATTCTTTAAAAATTCTGAAAGCCTGACAGAAAAAACTTTGAAATGAGGAAAAATCCTGACAAATCTCACTCCTGTTTCTGACTGGTAAAATCACAGAAGGATTAAATGACACTACCAATTTCTGCTTCAGGGTCGTTGTTCCTGTGTGTTCCAATCCAGCACAGGGTTCATGGTGTTTGTGTCCATAAGCATGACACTTTACAATATTAATCGTTCATCGTCATGAATAGTCAATGCCATTGAATATTTTGACATGTAATATTACTGTCATGACAACGGAGCCTACCTTCGACACTGGAGTTTTCTGTTGGCTTGTCGGAGCCTGATCCCTCCTCAATAAGCCTTTGTATGATGCCACCGTCTTTGTCCTCGCTTAAATCTTCTCCCATCCAATCAAAGAGCTCCACCTCAAAGATCAGCGTTGCATCAGCTGGAATTTTACCCTGACCTAAGCAGGTCAAAGCCAACCAATCGTAAACAACTACTCAGTCACTTGATCCCAGTATTTAAATTAACGAAAAATGTGTCTTTAATAGAAAATATTATAGCTTAGGTAATAACAAAAATATGGCAAATGTCAATCTAAAAGCATAAAGATGATACGAGTAACAATCAATCTAAGAAATGTTGCCGTCAGAAACGCTGTCATCTTCAAGAAAATTGATAGACCTCCAAAATTGTTCTGGCTTATTTCAATTTGACAAATTAAATAGATCTAAGACATAATGACGTAATGGCTTTGCTTACATGTGCGCTTTCCTATGGGAGGCAGGTCGGGACAATCGTCCCCACCTGGCTCCCATAGGAAAGCGCACATGTAAACAAAGCATGACGTCATTACGTCTTGGGTCTATACAGGAATTCGCCGACGCCATTTTTACAGTGGTGCCGCGCTCGCGTGAAGGCTGCCCGCGTTCTTTAATTTGATTCGCGTGCGCATTTTGGCAAGTTGTAAACACCCTGTCTAACACGCACGCGAGCGCCTCGCCACCGCAGTAAATGCTTCTAATTTTGGTCGCCGGTCTATAGGAACACATATGAATGTGCACAAAATCACTGTTCAAAACAAAAACAGTTTTTCACTTTTTTTACGACTCACATGTTAGATTAAAGATCAAATTAAAGTTCTACGTGAATCAAAATTGCACACAGTATCAAACGTTACTTGCAAAGATGAACTTTTTTGTTGGAAACCAAGAAAGAGATTGGAAACTTACCTTTCTTGCCGTATGCGTACTCAGACTGACAAGTGAGAACACACACCTCCCCCCGTCTCATCGTAGCCACGCCTATGTCCCAGCCTTTGATAACATTACCTGTAACATCAATGGATGCAAATGATTAACGTCTTCCAGTGATTGTTTTTACAACAATGAAATATTTCCAACTTTGTTTGTTTGCTTTCTTTGTACAAGATTTATTTTCTGAAATATTGGTTTTAAAATTCCACTTTTCTTTGGAGTAGGAAATTAATTTCCAATTCAAACAAGTAACTTTCTTGTTAAAATCTCTTTTTTTTTCTAGCAAGCAGCAAACAAGAATGACGGGCATGGACGCAGTTTGAAAAAAAAAACACCTGGCCGGTTGTCATCTACACACGCAATCCTGCGCATACTCAATCCATTGTTCACCTATTGTTTGAATTACACATGGCTGCACAAGCCCGTATTGGCATACCAGCACGTCATTATCCCAACTACCCAAGCCTTACAAACTCCAACAGCAGGTTTTGTCTAATTTTGATGGGTTCCGTCCTGCAGGGCCTTGGCACCATTACTTTACATGGAGCTATGATGCCCCAATTTGTCCATGTCCAAAGAATGTGCCATAGGTATACAGATTTTGACTGGTTGAGGAAGCCTCCTTGTAAAACTGTCTAGGGGGTTAGGGTTAATTACAGCCAGCCAGAAGGAGTTAACTTATTGCTTGGGTTTTTCATTTTTGGTCTACACATGTATAATGTACATGTAGTTACGAGTATTATTATCACCTTGCCACCAGTTGACATGTGCGGATTGAAAATTGCCACCTGGCCGGTTGATGTCTATACACGCCAATGTCTGCATTTCAATCCATTAATGGAGTATTGTGTAAGTTATGCTTGGCTGCACAAGCCGGCATGGCGCCCCAGCGCCCCCATATAATACCCGGGCTCAAAGCCAAAATTACCTTGTCCCAACTTGAAAGAAAACTTTTCGTTTCTCTGGCGGCTAGAGTCAAACTCCTCTCCACTCTCCAGAGTCCCCACATAATGCACCCACACCATATCCCCCTTCATGGGGCGATCCTCCTCAGTGGTATCACCCTCTTTTACAATAGCCTTTAAGACTCCTCCATCTTTGTTAGGGGTGATGTCTTCTCCTGTGCCAGCGAGGGGATGTTTCTGTGACGTTTCTACTGGGTTGTTTTCTACAGCCATTTTGAATGTCTTTACTTTCTGTCACAAAAAAATGAGAACAAAGCTTCAACACGTTGTTGTCAATTCATTTGACCAGTCAAGCTTTCGAAACGATCATTCAAATACAACTCGAATCAATAACATAAGAATTTCAGGAAAATTGATCATTCAGTAATCTCACTTTTCAGAATGCCATTTGGTTTGATATAAAAATCAATTTAATTTTAAATGCATTTATTTTTTAAATGATGGTTGAAATCCGGAACATGGTTGTTGAAATCCGGAATATGGTTCTGGATGATAGCACAGGATTTCTGGGTACAAGTCCATTGTAGATATTCTCTTCTCTGTTTAGACAATAAAAAATGAACAGTATGTTTATACACCAAAGTTCATTCTACGTTTATGAAGGAAATTTATTAAGAAATTTAAGAGTTTTGGAGGGAAAATATTTTGTGTTATTCAAAATCACGATTGTGTATTCTACGATCAGATCGATTAGAATAAGACAATAATGATTCATTTTGTTTTCTCTGTACACAAGGCATGTCAGCTGCACAATTACAGATCTGCGTACGGTTGACACAAATACGTGCAGATTGAAAATTGCCACCTGGCCGGTTGACATCTATACACGTCAATTTCTGCATTTTCAATCCATTATTGGGGTATTGTGTACGTTATGCTTGGCTGCACAAGCCTCTTGTTTCCGTTTTGCTTGGCTGCACAAGCCAGCCTGGTGCCCCGACGCCCCCGTATAAAATCCGGGGTCAAGGGGTTAATAGTACATTCTGTACATCCGTTGACATTGTATGCAGCTAGATTGCTGCTCGTGCATTGTACTGCTTGAATAAAATTGTAGTTTTTGATTAAAAAAAGGTCTGCAAAGGTGTTAACCCCTTGCGTACGGATGACGCCAAATGGCACAAAAGAAACAGTGCCACCAGGCCGGATGACGCCATTTGCCGCTATTTCTGCAGTTTCAATCCATTGTTGGATTATTGTGTGTGTTACGCTTGACTGCACAAGCACATTGTGTCCGTTTCGCTTGGCTGCCAGAGCCGGCGCGACACCCCTGCGCCTCCTGTAAATAACCGTACTCAAGGGGTTTAATTATGATTGCTTCGTGATTTTTTAGAAAGATTTTTATTTATAATACCCCCCCTCCCCCCACCAAAATCGGTCAGAAACAGCAAATCTTGGAACTTGTATTCAGAATTGTACGTAGGCCTCTAGTACTGTATAAACACTTGGCAAAACCTTTAATTTTGAGAATTTAGTTGCAAAATTTCTGTACAATTATAGGGCAAAAAGTTTGTGTTTCTGTGTTAAATGTTTTTGGCACTGTGTGGTCACTCAACGTGTTCACATAAAAAGTTGATTTCAGCCTCTCTTTGCCGACACAAATAGGTCTAGAAGTAGTAGTAGGCCTACAAGGACCGGTCATACTAATCACCGTCAACACGCAAAACACCGTCAACACACACCGTCAACACCTCAAAAACACATTTTTACAGTGTCTTAACTGACAAATGCGGTACAAAACCGTAAAGTATGGGTCAACACGAGATTTGGGCTTAAAAATGGGAGGTTAAACGTCTGAAAATGCTATTTCTTTCTTCAAGAAAACGGACCTCTTCATGCAGATCCGAAATCGGCAGCTGTGCCTCACTCAGCCATCGCTGGCGCGCAGCGTGTGCGAAGGCAAGATGGCGGCCAACGGCCGTGCTGCTTTTTTTTAGAGATTTTTTTTTGCGTGAAAAAATTCCATTTTCATAAATGAAATATGACTTTTAACCGACAGAAATTCTAATTTAGCCTAGGCATTACATTTATATGCCTCTTTTGTTAATTTAGAATGTGTTTTGGAGGTGTTGACGGTGTGTTGACGGTGATTAGTAAAAAATAGTATGACCCACAAGGACATAAAGGAGGCATGAAGGAGCCGGAGGGGTGGTTTTCACAAATCAATTGTGACAAATCGCAAATACCGCCTGGTTTAATGGTCAAAAGGAATTGTGGGAAGGAAACAGGAGTAAAAATCGCTCTCTTTTCCCTCCCACAAATGATCCTTTGTGACCATATTGTGACGTCTCAACCAGGACATTTTTGCGATAAGGACAAGGTCTAACAGTTAAACATTTAGACCTTAATTATCGCAAATACCACCTGGATGAGATGAGATGCCACAATGGTTACTAGGGATTTTGGAAAGAAAAGCGCACAAAAATCGCTCCCATTTCCTTCCCACAATCCCTTGTGGCCATTGTGACGTCTCAACCAGGCGGTATTTGCGACGGAGGCTAATAATTATATTATAATAACGTTAGGCTGGAGTTGAGCGTGGTCATGTGGTGTTGAAAATTTAAAACTCAACCCGGGCGGGGCCATTTCAGATTCACCAGGGTTGAGTTCAACCCGGGTT
The DNA here is from genome assembly GCA_037893225.1 of Hippasteria phrygiana. NCBI lineage: Eukaryota > Metazoa > Echinodermata > Asteroidea > Valvatida > Goniasteridae > Hippasteria > Hippasteria phrygiana. The sequence goes on along the minus strand of JAZGUH010001154.1, from coordinate 119,495 downwards.
GAGAGGCTCTGGTGTGTGAAAAGGGCTTTTGAGTCATTAAATGCATGATACTCACCTACTGCCTGATATTGCCTGATCTTTGGGACAAAGTCTAACACGTGAAAATGGTCTCTTTGAGTCTTTGTCGTAATACCACATGCGCCGCGGATCTGAGTTTTCTGATCAGGAAAGTCTTGGAGTGCGACCTCTATTGGCGTATAAACGCCAACCAAGTGGTTTGTGCGCGCTGCGCCTCAATATTAGGGACAATTAAATTTGATACGCGTACGGGATACGTACGTGTGCGGCTCGAAAAAATCGTTTATTAAATCACCATTTTGTGTGATAATTTTATCAGTTTTACAATATACATTTCAACATTTTTATATGAGATGTAAATTGCCGATAGTGTACCACATGAAATAACAACGCAAAATGCTGATTGAACAGGCGACTTTTTCGAGCCGCACACGTATCCCGTACGTGTATCAAATCTAATGGTCCCCATTGTGCGGGGGGGATCACTTTTATTTAGACAAACGAGAGGTGGCTTTTTTCTGACGTTGGTGGAGCCATTTAAACCCCTTACCCCCTTACTTCATGTGCTGACGCACTCATTTGTATTTATTTTTATATTCAGAATAATGGTCTGAGAGATTGCGCCAAAATTACATACTCTATTCAATCACATCTGATGGTTGCAGACTACCATCCCAAATTGCCAAAGATTACATTGATTTGAGTCATATATAGAAGGTCCCAGAACGCTCAACTTGGAAACACTGCCCCCGAAATCTACCAATAATGAACTGAGCATTGTCTGACGGTTCCCTGAACAAGGGAACCAGCATTTTAAAATTGTTCTCCATTTTCTGTTCAATATCGACCTAAAAAAGCAAACACAACGCCCCCCCCCCCCCCCCCCCCCGTTATTGCCCCGAGACTGGGGGTTCGTCAAACCCCGGGCCCAAAGTGGAACTTTTGCATTATTATGCACAACATTGTGACCACATGCATAAATTAAATACGTATACGAAGTGTTTACATTATTAAGTGTCGGACGCCAGGATTGCTTGATTGAACAAAAAGCTTGCGCTAGGCGAGAGTTTATTTTCTAATTTGTTTTTTCTTTTGGGGGGGGGGGTCGTGTGGATTTTGTGGGCGACGATTTTGTTTTTATGATGTTGTATTTCTTTGTTATGTTTTTTATTTCTGAGCAGAACTCGTCACCGAGCCGGGCCGAGGGGGGGGGATCGTTCGAACCCCCCTCGCCCCCCCCCCCCCCCCCCCCACCCCCGCCCCGCCCCAGCCTACGGGCCTGTGTCAGTAAAATCCATGAAAAAGAGGCAGAAATTAGTTTGTACGTATACGTTGTCAGAGTGACAATGCACTATTCAAAGTATGACCGAGAACATTTTCTTCCGCTGTATCCCCCCCCCCCCCCCTGTAATTTTCACAGAAGTAAAAACAAAAGCTTCAGATTACAATTCCGTCTAAAGAGAATCAGAAAATGACGCCACTGAAGTTGTGGGCTGTTTCTATTTATAGCTTCCGGAATACCAGCTGGAGCTTCTGTAGTTAAGCGCCAACTGTGGAAAGTATAGCATGGAAACTTGAACTATGTTACATAATCCTCTTCACTACAATAAAACAATTGTTGAAAGTGGTTTGTTCGTGGAAGCTGACAAAATTGTTGGAAATGTAATTCCAATAATAGGAGCAATTTTTCTAGGAGACAATGGATGCAATCGCGGCGGTCAAACACCCGATTAGAAACAAGTTTGAATCACCTGTTTTTATTCAGACACTTAATTATATTTGGGGGGTGGGGGTGGGGGTGGGGTGGTATAGGCCTGTAGGAACACATTGTTAATTATAAATCCTGTTGATCGGGTCTCGGGGGGGGGGGGGGGGAATGGGGGGGGGGGGGGGGGGGCATGGCTATTTTCAAGCGGAAATTCGACTTTGTTAAATAGGTCCACGCTATAGTAACCGCATATCTACACACTACAGATGGCGACATCACGCCCCCCCCCCCCCCCAAAGAAATCTTTAAATTGTTCAGAGGGGGGGGGGGGGGGGGGGGGGGGGGGAGGGGGGGAAAGAGGGGGGGGGGGGCAAGAGTTCCCACAGGGGGGAAGTTGCTCTGTTCGTCTTCAATCCCGAAGACGAACGGAGTACACTGTTCGAAACGTACAGAACTTGCACTTTGAAAGTTTGAGCCGACAGAGTCGTGAACGTTTGGAGGAAAATGCAGAATTTTTCATTTTTAATGGTCCATTTCCGGGCAATTATTTACTATTATATAATGTATTACTAAGGCGTAGCAAAACATTTTTAGTGTCCCCTCCCGCTTCCTTTTTGGGGGTCGCCTAGATTTTGTTTCTATTTTTACCAGTGGAAAATCAGCGGAGGGACCAGCCCGCCCCCCCCCCCCCGGCAACCAACTGCCCCCGCCCCCCCCCCCCCCCCCCCCCCCACCGGATCAAAATAAAAAAATACTTCCGAGTCTGTAATGTTTAATTCTCTTGTCCAACATACATATTTTATTGTTGTGTCTTTGAACAGTTGAAAAACCTATATGGTTGTCGAAAATGTTAAAAGAATGGCGGTCATCTTGAAAATAACAAATAGAAAGCCCCTCCTCCTTCCTTTTAAAAATAAAAAACCCGGACGCTCAACATGTTTTTTTTTTACTTGGCCTAAAGAAAACATTTTCCAATTATCGCCTTTCTTACTACAACTGTCATAATTTACTATGTGTTTTTTCTGTACCGATCATTCCCAAGAAATTTAGCTGCAGGAAGTTTCAAACCCGGCTTCCGGGTGTCATTTTGCGAAAGGCAATACATTGGCTTTGGCCGATAGAACTATATATACAACCAAATTACTTACGTGTTCCTGTTTGTTTCAACTGGAACTATATCATTTGGGAATTAGCTTGATAGAAGCAGATTATGCGAGTTGGATGTTCTAACTTTCACATACCCAGGAGACCGTCTATTGCCATGGGTGCAAGCAGGAGTTTAAGCAAACTTTGTTATCTTTCCATTACTTTTGCATGTTTTTACTTACTTTTCCTCGACAGAATCAACTCTGGTAAGTTCCTTGCGCTTGGATATCAATTGTCAAGTTCCTTTTTGCAATTATTGTTTCATTATTAAACGTGACACAAGAAACTGGTGTCAAGATGCAAGCAATACATAAAGGGCAAATTCGTAACAGACCCTCCCTATCAGCTTTTGAAACTTTTTTCAGAGCAGAAGCGTTTGAGTAAAAGGAGGTATGGATTAAATTAAGATCCACTTTCGTTATCGCACGAACCTGTTCTATCGGACATCCCGTAGATTAGAGTAATACATTATGTATTTACAAAGGGCATAATCATGGTGTTCAAGTGGCAACATTACCCCTGCTCATCAGACCCATTCATGAAACCTCCGCTTCCACAGGAGTAGACAGCCCAGATGCAAGATGCATGGGCTGTAATCGCATGCATGAGCTCTACTGCCTCACAAGTATTATTTACTTCTTGGTTGAGTGAAGCTGGTATACTATAGGGTCATCAAGATACCCCGCAATATTATATTACAGCTAGGCAAACTATATGGACGACTATGGTAAACTCAAAATGAGTACTGGTTTTACTGTGTCTTGCTTAGCCGTAGCAAATTGTCCCGATGGATGGGAGCTGTTTGATAGAACCGGAATGTGCTACAAATTTGAGACGACCGATATGACTTGGAACCAAGCAGATGCCTCGTGTAGAGCACAGCAGGCGCATCTTGTCAGCATCCACAGCCAAGAAGAGCAGGACTTTTTGTTCCGTGAGTAAATTAATTCAACTTAAAACCCATTATTCGTGTGGCCATGAGTGCCACTCTAGGCTTACTGATCATCTTACACGTTTTCACGGCATGCTCAGCAGGAAAAACAACTTACAAATTACAGTGATTTTAATTTGATGGACATCTGTGGCTATTAAGGCCTACATTGGTTTATGTCTAGTGTCTACACTGCCAAAACTTGGGTGTTAAATTAAACACTCTCGGTTTTCCAAAAATGACTACACCAAGAATTTTCACCGTACTGGACACCCAGCTCGTTATGGGCTCTAGGCTTGGCATTTTTTCAACTCATATGTGCATAGGCCCAAAAGTTGTGTTTGTTTTTACAAAAGTGTTAATGTCAGCAAGTCAAATTTATTCTATTCAAGTCAAGTCGAGTCACAAGTCATGTTCTTTCAAGTCAAGTCAAGTCTCAAGTCAAAAAAATCGCGACTCGAGTCTGACTCGAGTCCGAGTCAGCAAGTCAAGTCAACACGACTGCGCCACACCAAGAGGTATATAATGACACTGACGATTCCAACGGCACCCGATCATTATTGTATCTTAATGCAAATTAAACTACAGAGAAATACCAATGCCAGCTGACTGGAAGTTATTAATTATGAGTGTAACAAAATAGCATATGATATCTGCAAAAAAGGTTAGACAGTAAATTAAACTTCTGAAGAGCTACTAAATGCTTTTAAATTAACTGCTATTAAAAGCTGAAGTTATCCCGTAAATGAACCACGTGGAATGGGCGGTTTTTCGTCCTTGAAGTTTGAAAGATGGCCTCTCTCCTGCAAAATATGGTGGCGCACTGTTTTGTGATTGTAAACGTTCATGATGGAAGACGTAAATTAAAAAAATGATCAGAACGAGTTCAATTTCTGTTGGCAATTGAGTGAGTTTCTGCTGTGAGTACGATAATATTGATAGTAAAAATAACATTAATTTATGATGTGTAAATGTTTGTCATTCTAGAAACTAGCGGCAGGTTTGTGTGGATTGGCTTGAACGACATACAAAATGAGAACACGTTCGTCTGGACCGATGGCACTGAGAAGGTTTGTCATGTTTGTTAAATGTATATGGAAACTACAAAAAGTGGGAGGTTGGGAATATAGCCAACGTTTTTTAACTCTGGGTTTTTACATAGAGAAAGTACAAAAAGTAGTGTGAAAGTTTACGCCCACCAACCTCTACTATAAACCCCACCCCAACATAATCCCATACTGCTTTCTGATTACAATAGATAATGCGCAACATTTGTTATCCTTCAAAACAGTTTTTATTTTGTAGAATAAATTTAAGGATGCTGTGCCTGTGCTTTTTTTCTTGGGGGGGGGGGGGGGGGGGGGTGACGCCCCTAAAAATAGATGTTTAAATTGAATTGTTAATGTGTTAGCGTGAATAGATAAGTTTACCTTTGAGCACAGGTGAGACATTCCTGGTTATGGTCTTCTGATTTTAAGTAACAAATGTGACAAGTTTCAAATTTACTTTTCAAAGAAACGACAAGTGATAGTGACTTGGGCATGAATTTTCAAAGTGAACAAAGAAAACTGACAGGAGCGGGATTAAACATTTTGAAATCCGGGGCTTTCTCCTGCAATCTAAGGCATCTCGGACACCGTTTCAATCTGCATAATTTGTGGATTTTACAGAAGAATGTGCTCATATTGGGCTGAAAAATTGCTTATCACAACTTTGCTCAGCAGCCCAAGAGGGGGGTTGCACCCCCACCCCCCCCCCCCCCCCTCTAGATCCGCCACTGGTGTTGTAACTGTATTGTTTGTCTTGTGTGTGTTTGTGTTTCTTTTTTGCAAGGACTTTTAACAATTGAGAACAATAGGGTCTCTTTCAAAAGGGTCTCTGTTTGAAAACCGCGTACAAAACCAATCAGTATGGAAACTATGAACAATATGAAGACAATAGTTTAGACTGAGGTCCCTAATTATTACTTCTTTGTGTGTGTTTCGCCAACTGCACAAATATCTGTAAATGAGTTTGTGCCAATGTGCTTTTGTGTTACATCATGTAACCCCCCCCCCCCCCCCCCCCCCCCCCCCTCACCACCACCACCACTTCTACTCACTGCAATAGGTATGGCCCGTAGGGTAAAGATCATTTAATGGAAGTTGGTATAAAACTATTTGTGACATTTTATTTAGAATGTGGAGTTTTGGCTACCTAATGAGCCAAATAGTCTTGGAGATGAGGACTGTATTTTTATGTACACCGGAGGAAGATGGAATGATTTTAGGTGTAGGGAGACCTTGGGGTCCGTCTGCAAGCAGGGTAAGAACATCTAAATAAGGGAACATTTCATCATTCTCTAAAAAGCGGTACCGCTGGTTCGGTACCAGAAGTTGCGCTTAAATACATGTAGCTAACTTATATACGAGGTGCGATCAAAAAGTTCCGAGACTGTTCCTGTTGCGAACGAACGGATCGCAGCACAGTACTAGTGCATAAGCAGGTGTATGCTATAACTTTCCTAAGTATTCCAAGTTACATCGCTTGCTCAACATCAGCACCTGTGTTACACGCATTTTGCGAAGATGCGAAGTCTGCGAAGATCTCCGTCAACAGGCCCAGAATGACCCAAACTTCATGTCGAGGATCACCAGTGGTGACGAGTGTTGGGTCTACGGCTACGACCCAGGGACCAAACAGCAGTCTTCGCAGTGGAAGAGCCCGCAGTCTCCAAGACCCCGCAGTCTCCAAGACCGAAGAAGGCGCGTCAGGTCTGGAGCGCAACCAAGACTGCAAGAGCATGCTCGTCGTTTTCTTTGACATTCGCGGGGTTGTGCATCGTGAATTCCTCCCCCAGGGTCAGATTGGCAACGCTGATTTCTACGGCACCGTTCTGAGATGTCTGTTGGGAGAACATTCGGCGCAAACGGCCTGAACTGTGGCAACGCACCCGCACAGCGTGTTGAAAACGCGCGAGTTTCTCGCCCGCAACAACACAATCGACGCTCCCCCGTGTGGCAGGAGCGCTGGGAGCGGTGTATCGCGTCGCTGCACAAGGGGACCATACTTTGAAGGGGGTGGCGGCCAGATTTAACACGTACGGTTTTTGCTTGTTATAGGCGCAGTCTTGGCACTTTGTGATCGCACCTCGTATAATGGGCTATTAAACTTATATAATGAAGCAACAGAGCGTCGGACATGAAGGGGTTCTAGGGAAATGCTACAGAGTATATACCGAAGTGATGACGTCAATGCAATGTTAGGAGCCATAATACTTTTGTTATTTTGTGTCAATGTGTTTGCATGACTGGCTGTTAACAAAGGAACAGTCGAAATCTCCATTTGTTTGGAGCCAGTTGTCGGGCCAACTGACGTCAGACTTCGGTACTCTATAGGTCCTGACCAAACAGGCCGGGGCACCAGTCCATGAGTACACAACAATCTTTACGTTTGCTCCTTTGGCAAGAAAACCTGAGCTATTTAATTTCAGACTAAAAATAATGTTAATTAAGCCCCAGTCACACTGTCACGAATATTGCCCAGGATTACCAAGATTAAAAAAATATACATTAATCGGCTTTCACGTCGTGGGATTTTAGGCACCAAAAGCCTGCCGCCACATTTTTCTAGCAATATGACACGAAACAACTACGGCATTCTGAAGTAGCTACGAGCTAATCTGCTGTGTCGCAGCAATTCGTGTCAAATCGCCTGTTAAAAAGCAATGAGAGCTACGATGAAGTACGAAGCGGTACGAAGCGCTACAAACGTGTCACGTGGTTTCCGAAGCCGGCACGAAGTGTTACGAAGCGGTACGAAGCAGTACGAAGCTTTTACGACATTTTCGGATGTGACGCGGAGCATCACGACGTATAAATAGAAGTGTCCGACTTGGCGGGTATCAGTCCTCCTCTCCAGCTCCATCAGAGCACATCTCCCGGTCTCTTGGCCATACATCATAGCGGCATCGTAGCAACATCTTCGTCTCCTCTTGCTGGCATCCTAGGAGTATCTGCAGCATCTGGGCGCCCACGGGTTATATTCGTAGTTGATCGTATTACATCGTATCAATCCGTGTAAATCAAATGAGAATATCGCTTTATTCGTGTCCGCATCGTAGCTACTTCCTGTTGACATCGTGTTGAATTCCTGAGTATCACATCGTAGTAGAGCTACAGTCCCGATGACAGACAGATTTTTAAGAATGTCTTCACGAATGCAATACGAAGCAATACGAAGCAGTACGTTTATAGGGAATTAGATACGAGACGGCTACAAAATTAAACCGAATACAACACGATTTGATAAAATCGTACATTTTCCACAATTTAGAGCAGCCCAGGAGTGCCCAGATCCCAATAAGAAGCAACTAGGAACAAACCAGATGTCGGTACGAGCTGGTACGAGTGGCCATAATTAAACTATTTGTTCGCATAGGGGCGGTTCGGGACCTTAAATCGTGATAGTGTGACTGGGCCTTTACCGCCACATGACCATTCACTGCATGCCGCGCGCACCACACGTTCGTCACGAACATCGCACTTTCCGATTTGTCAATGAGTATCACGTAAATAGGCGGGGCTTAAATTTAGTAACATTTGCTTTTGCTGTAATTAAAGAAATAAATGGATTTGGGGGGGGGTAGTATTTTATAGCGTTCTTGCAAATATTGTGACACTGGGCTGTTTTGTGAGCATAGATGTTGGGAAAACTGAGAACAAAATTATGTTCTAGTAGTCTGGTTCCCTGACCCTACTTTAGACAAAATGGAGCAATTTATAGAGTCAGTGAATTATCAGTTCGGGGAACTAGACTACTTCCAACGATTGTCGGCCGACAATCGTTGGAAAACGATATACATTTCCACTTTTCTTAAAAATGATAGCACACCAGGTGCCATAATTTAACAGGATGCTTGAGACTGCATGCTATTTACTTACAGTCTATAGTTCGGTATTTCGTAATAATTCATTAGTTTAGTATTTTGATGTTTGCAAATGTTGTACACAACAGGTAATCCCATCCAACAACGCAAAACTTTGAACAGGTCAGTGGAACGATATTTCCTATAAAATACTAACCCCAAATACGCACATTTCTGAAAATTGCAACAATGACCAATCATGTACACTACCTTTAAAATTTAATTTTATCCAGGATCCAATCTTTTATAGGGAATATGTAGTACGTTCAACAACAGACCATGCAAACTTCTCTTTTTTATTTAGGCCTATCGTTGCAGAAATGTTACTCATTTTGGAAATTTGATGTTTCTTTTATGATAGTGTTGTTTTTAAATTTAAATCTCTGTAATTGGTGCTTTCGGGCTGTTGGCGATTATAAAATAAATAAAAAAACAAAACATAAAATCGAAATCGATAATGTTTTTTCGGGCATACTCGTGTAATTTCATAAAATTCCATCCTTAGTGCATACACAGCTGCTTTGAATGTGCCGTTTTAAACCTAATATTTGGCACACTGCACACCACAACATATTGGTGTCACTATCGCATTGCACTTGCGCATATATTCGCAGATTTTGATTTGTAACATCTACAATTTAAGCCACATGCCTAATGAGCAAAAACATATACTGACAATGTGGTGATGATGATTGCGTGGAGGTTTCGTCTACCTAATTCGTTGACCCAATCTTCAATTGTTGTGCCTTAGGGTATGGGTGTCCATTGGAAACCACCGCTGGTGTCACGTGGCCTGTGACGAAATCAGGAACTACAGCGGAATCCGTCGAGAGATGTTCACTATTCACAACGAATGGTAATTTCAATTACTATCTTATGTCTAAGTACAAGAACCGTACCATTTGCCCAGCCGTAAGGTACGGAAGCGTAGCCACAGGAGAGTAAAACAAATTGTGTTACATGTACTATCCGCGGCGAGATAGTAACGCTTTTTCTTTTACTTTCCCGTGGCCCTTCCACGCTTCCGTAGTACGGGCATTGCAGTATTGCCAAATTAATAAATGCGCGTTCATTGAAGTAAATGTACATATTTTGTAAACTTCTCTTCATTTAAAATACAGTATAACATCTTTGAAATCTTTGTATGACCAACAGACGCGCTAATTCGGAGTATATTGACTCCAGAATGCAGAGCCTCAAGTCAATCACAAGTCAGATCAAAAGGCAGATCACAAGTCAATCACAAGTCGGCTCACAAGCTACATGGATGAACAATGACAAAGGAATGCTTTTGTTATATAGTGTGTTTGAATAGCTTGTTACATGCTTGAGACCAGTGACTTGTGAAATGACTTACAATGTATGATGACTTGTGGTGACTTTTGATGACTTGTGATTGACTTGTGATTGACTTGGATTACAACTCTGCCAGTATGACACCTCAAAGCAAAAAGTTGGACTTTTGTCGTGCTGGAGACAAAATTTGTCTGTTGCTCAATCACACGAGTGTGTGTATACCGCAGACGCATTTTCTTTTGTGGATATACCCTCAAAGTTGTTATTAAACCTCAAGAGTACAGTTTGGGATGAAAAATATATTTTTTAAAATCTTTGCAGTTATACACGGTGTACTTTTAATAGTAAAACCCTGTTTTTCGAAAGTACCCAGGTAATAATATTTTAGGGCTTGATGAAAATTGTCTTTGTTTCAGGTTTTTACAAAGCCTCAAATCGTACTTATCATCAGGTTACACTGTAAGAACAAATATGATTTTCCCAGGAAAACAAATAATTTTGTCCTTTTTTCGTAACTCTGATAGCTGGCCTTGTACGAGTGTTAAGGAACTGCTCAACATCTGGTCAGTGGTTGGACCCAGAGACTCGTAGTTGTGGTGACGTCATCTATGATGTCACTCTGGAAGATGTTGCTAAGGTATCCTTGTAAACAACTATGCGAAAAGCGCCGACAAGTAAATTTTGGCGGGGCAAGTGGAGTCATCATCAGTTTTTAACAAAAATACAACCAAGAGGACAAGTGTAGTACATAAACCAGGCCTTTAAAATAACCAGCCAACAGTTTTGAAGAAAACTGGCCACTGTTGGAGTCCAAACAAGCTGTTTAACGTGAAAATCAAATCAAATATGGAATACTCCAAAGAAAAGGCAGACATGTTTGAATGTTGTACACAAAGTAGCGCTGAGTCAAATGGAATATTCGGTTGTACGGAGGACCGGACAAGTATCTACAGAGGCAGTCTAATTAACGCAAGGAAGTGCTCATCATAATCATTATAGATTCTCACTTTCATGACAATCACTAGCACCAAGGAATGATTTAGTAAAGGTTTAGCACACGTGCAAAAATGTAGAAAAACCTTTTTTGCCCTGGTGAAAAAAATGTACATTCATCATAACCTGTTTATAGCAAAGATAGATAGCCTGCTGTCATACAATTATTTGGACATTAACCAGTCACGAAGCCACGGATGCAATTTTATAAAAATTCCCCTTCTTATATTCCTTTGCATTTCACCTTCGAATAGTTGAACTCGAAAAATAACCAAATTCGAATATTCTATAATTGATCGAATATTGGATATTCGGCACAGTCCTGACACAAAGCAACATGGCGACACTGTTGTGCCTTAAGGAAATGAAATTTTCACTGAAAACCCAAATGTTGACATTTCTCCCCAAGCTACGCAGGACATATGGGCATTCATAATAACATGGTAAGAACTCTGTGCAACACGTATTCAAGTCATATACAAATCATATATGCATGTCTCCTTTAAATGAAGAAGTATCCTTTCAATCGATCTCCTCCAAACAGGTGTTCCTTGGTCCGGGTAACGTAGTTGAAGTGGCCAAATTTGTAGCCAATTACACGTCCAGGAACCCCATCGTTGCAGATGATTTAGACGCAATTGCCATCATTTTGATGAACATAGTTGGTGTCAGATCTGAAAGTCTAAATGTAAGTGAAGGAATTGTAGAAACCTTAGTTAGTGAGACCAGTGGTATTTTGACCGATTGCCATACCTTCCGAAGTCGTTAACAGCCCTACCAACATGTTCTTATTGCATTATTAGGTAATTAACACTTTTCTACAAGTAAGGCCTTCTCAGACCTTTTGGATAATTTCTCCATGATTACACGAAGTAACAATCTAACATTTTTAAGCCTGCACATGTGCACTAAAGATCGCCATTTTGATCCGATTTCCTTAACATTTGCTTTTGCTGTAATGTTCAGAAATACTGTAACACTGACTTGTTTAGTTTTGTGTGTATAGATGCTTGGAGAACAAAGAAAGATGAAATGCTGTTCTTGTAGTCTAGTTCCCTGACCCTACTTCAGACAAAACAGAGCAATTTATAGACATCAGGAAATTATCAGGCCGGGGTACTAGACTGCTTCAATGATGGTTGGCAGACCAGGTGCCTTGATTTCACAGGATGCTTGATAGTACTATTTACTCAAGTAAGGTATTTCATTTATATTTTAGTAGTTTTTATGTATGCAAATGAAGGCCTATGCATTACCTTTAAGGTGACTGATGCAGTGATTGAGACGGTCAGTAATGTCATCATGGCAGCTCCCACTTCTCCTGATGCTAGGAACTCCTCGTCCATCATCCAGTCATTAGAGAATCAGGTCTCCTTGACTTTACAGTAGGAAGGTCAAGTCAGTATACAGCAGAACTCCATCCACGTCGAAGCGGTCAGTCTTGACCCAACCCAGGTCAGGAATGGACTGGCCTTTGCATCCATTCGGCAATCAAATTACTCAAAGCTTGGACAAGGGTCATCACCAGAGGGCGCACTGGCTGGTACCGAGATCAGGACTCTCGTGAATATCAGCGAGATTCCGAATGATGTTGACGTGATAGCATCGATAGAGTTACCAGAGAGCATTGTTGACTTGCAACAGTCCTCTGCTGGTAAGTTTAAATTGTCGGCCTACCCCTAGATAGTTGATCTGTAGGGCTTGGGCAGTTCTGTATTTCTGACAAGAACTTTAGCAAAAAAGTAGGCCTAATTAGTACAGGTCTTTTTGTTCATCCAACACAGCACTGCCCGTCTCGTCAATCCGTATCAAGCGGTCTTCGTCTTAAGGCGAATTTATGAGGTCATCAATTTTTTTATTTATGACTTTCTCCGTTACCCCGGACATATTCGCTTCGCGTTCGCGTTCGCATTCGCGTGAAATATCATGGGTCGCCTTTTATCTGGTGGAAAATATTCCAGAAATAATTATTGGTTTGTCAATCAGGGATAACAGTCTTCAAATCATAGAAAGGCTATAAATGATCACATTATACTATACCGGTACTGCAATTATCAATAGCATCCATTTCCTTTCAATTACTTACAGGGTCATCGTGCTGCAGATTGTTTTTATTTCATTGTTAATTTAAATCCTTGCTTTTTCAAAAAGGAAATATACTTTCAAAATAATTTGGTCATCTTTTCAGAAAATGCATTTATATTAATTCTTTTTGATAACAAAAACAAAAACTCCTCAATGCATGGCATCAGCTCGAAAGTTTGAAGAAACCGGGGGAAGAACATAGAGAAGTTGATGCACTTATTTCTCTTGTCTTTCTGACACACTCTGTCTAGATGCAAGTTCTACTAAGTTCAATGCTAGTTTCTTGATCTACGGCAACGACACGTTGTTCCAGTCGGCTTTGATCAAAGAGTACAGAGGGGTGAATGGGTCCAGTCTTCGGGTGGCTGCACCTGTCGTCTCGCTGACTGTAGAAGGCGTCGATTTGGTCAACCTCACTGAACCACTCGTCATTGAATTCAAGGTAAGACCATTCCCAAAATATGAATGTGAAGTAACGGGACATTGGTAGCATTTGAAGCAAGATGTGGGAAAGAGGGAACCGCTCACCCCTCTTTTGTGTTGGTCATTGTGTTCCCGGAATCTCAGGAATTCCTTTCAGATATCCAGGGGGATGTGTTAGGTAACAATAGGTAACAGTGTGTACAGGGACAAGAGGGGGTACCTCTTGGTCCCACCTCTTGGTCCCACATCTGCTGGGTATAATTGGTAGACAGAAATCACAGAAATGGAATATTGCTTTCAACGTTCCTTACACATTTGAAATGTTATTCCAAAGATGTTATCTACAGTTATTAAAAGCTAGTTACAGCCAATCAGTGCTTGAGTCAGTGTTTTAATTATAAGCTGGTTGAGTCGGCGATGCTCAGATCTGAAAGATTTCACAACGCGTGAAGTTTTCGAGTAATTATTCTGTAACAATTATTATATCCCTGTTTAACGCATTTTCTTAAGCCCGATAATTACAATTACATTTCTTTGTCATTCCAGCAGGACTCTCTTAATGAATCGAAGAAAAAATTGAACGATTTCCAGTGCGTCTCCTGGGATTTCAATCTAAGGGACGGAGTTGGTGATTGGTCAACAACTGGATGTAAGCTCAGAGGAGTGACCAATGAGAAAGTCTCTTGTGAGTGCAATCATGCGACCAATTACGCCATCTTGGTGGTAAGTAGGCGTAGGTAGTGGTACACCTTCGATTTTCAGGGGAAAAAACACAGAAACGTCTTTCATTCCACATTTTGGTTAGATTGAGCTACATTTGAATATTATGTATCGTCCATTGTACGTTCAACGGTGCTCCGCCAGCGGCAAGCCGGGAAAGGCCAATTTCCCACTTACGGGGTCGACATCGCGTCTATCATGTTGTATTGGATGGTGGACAGTACAGCAGTATGGATTTCGCGCGAATGCGAGTGGATGAGTTAAAGCAATTTTTGACTAATCGGGGAATACCTTGTGCGGGAAAGAAGAGAGAGGAGTTGATAGTTTTACCTGAGAAGGGGTGTAAAAAGTATGATTTGATAGAACATGCGGTCGATACATTGGCGATACACACTTCCGGTTTGACGATGTCGACTTTTCCATGCACTGCGTAATTTGGCCTCTCCCCGGCTTGCCGCTGGCGGCGCACCGAGTTGTGAATCGACCGAATTTAGCTACTTGCGACAAGTTCGTTTTATTATTCATTTTAAATAAACCAATTCATGACGAATATGTATGAAAGGCTACGAGTGCATGCGACACATATGATGAACTTTAAATTGAAAAACAATGTTAGTAGTAAATGCGCTTTAAACTTCGTGTATTTAACCGTACTAGACTTTGAAGGCATTTGATCACTGCATTGTTCTTACCAAGTCACTATAGCGGTTCATTTTACCGCGCACTGGAACCGTTTCACATGTATAATTTTTAATCCTAGAATGTCAAGGGCCAAATACTTCAAGACCCAATTGCGAAACTGGCGCTCGATATCATCAGTAAGATTGGTTGTGCTCTGTCAATCGCTGCGCTAGTGATCACGTTGATCATATATCTCTCTGTCAGGTAAGACATCTTACATAGTTACGTTAGTAATATTTCTTCTTTGATTACCAGAAATGTTTCCCTAATTAGTTTGCACTCGGTTTTGCCAAAATGGAGTAGGAAGCTTGATTGTCCAAAGAACACGGTTTTAAAAACAAATTTTCATTGGGTAAACTCTATATACCACAAAACATATTTTTTATTGGGAAAATCCGTGTGGTATGTTCATCTTTGCAGTTTCAAAAAAGTTTAAATATTCAGACAATCCTGACTCCTTTTTCTGTTACTCGTTTTAGTCAGCAAATTAGCAAAGTATCTAACATCAAATTTTCTTACTGTTAGGAAACTACGCAGCGGCGAAATTCATCAGATGTTCATCCATTTCTGTTTTTCCTTGATGTTGTTGTACATCGTGTTCCTTGCCGGTGTCGATACTGCAAAGGTAACGTAGGATTAACACTATATGCACGTAATTATGTTTTTTCAAAACTGAAATAGGACTTTTTAATAGACTAACTTGTGCGATTGTTGTACAATTTCACTATTTGAATCTGTCTGATAGGGTCCTGTTTGTGTGTTTGTTGCTGCTCTACTCCACTACTTCACTTTGTCCACAATGATGTGGATGGCCGTTGAAGCCAGGAATCTCTACTACAATTTGGTGGAAGTGTTCTCAGAATATTCGCGTCGATATATGGTTAAGGTTTGCCTTATTGCTTGGGGTAAGTTTCGATCAAAATTCTTTGTCTTCCTGAATTTTGTGTGGAAATTTATCAAAGTATGGACATATGTCATTTCCATCTCCACGGTCCACAAACTATATACCCATATTATCCCGTTTACCCAGGATGTATTTCTCGGGATTTCGCATTCGAAAACGTTTTAATTATTTAGCTCCTCCAGAAGAACATTAAGGCTTTCCAATCAAACGTAAACCTGCAGGATTTGTGGCCCTGTACGAAATAGCACGAGTGATTGTGATTTTTCCCATGATACACTTGTACTTCCAACGTAGCAGATTTTGCGCCAGCAACGGCAGCAAGTCCTTATTAGGAATAACCGGTGTCATATGAATATCCGACTCCCATGTAAATCGGATTCCCTTTCCCTATTATTGGTTAAACCCTCTCACGTGACCGGCCACTCTCCCAATTATTGATATCATCGATATCATCGATCTTTTAGGCACCGTATTTCATAGTGACTAAAATTCGAGCTACACCGGAATAAAATGTAGTTAACAATCAATCCATTGGAGGCGTTTTCGATATCTGGTGGCAGCAGACATCCGTGTACTTTGCTTCCGTTCTGTGTTTATCTGAAGTCTGTGCATGCGCAAAAACGCCCTCGACTGGTTAGGCCTAAACATTGCTGTGACTGTGGACCTGTATGCCAACCTCACACATTTCCCCTCTCTCTCTCTCTCTTCCGTTCATTTTGTCTCAGGATCTCCGGGGATTTTTGTGGCCGTAAGCTTGGCAGCGGCTTTGGAGCACTACAAGAACCAATACTAGTAAGTCAAGAACCATATGGTTGAAGATAAGGATTGTGAAAGAGAAAGATTGATGTACAGGATATCAATCATCTCTATGTTTTTGCCTTGACGAATGAAACACTAAAGTTGTTCCCCTTTTTATCCCAGTTGCTTCCTGCAGCCCGGTCTGGTGTTATACCTCGGCCTTCTGCTTCCCATTGGTCTCATCCTAATCCATAACGTCATCACCTTCATCTTAGTCATGCGCAGTCTCTTCCGGCTGAGAGAGGCATCTCTCTCAAAGAAGATCGCCAAACGCCTCCGAAATGCCGTGGGAATCTCCGCCCTCATGGGGTTGACGTGGTGCTTTGGGTTCTTTGCGATCAATGAGGCGACTTTCATCTTCCAACTCGTCTTCTGTATCGCCAACTCCTTGCAGGCGAGTGCCACATTTTCTCTATCGAATTTAGAGTTTGGTTGCAATTTCTTCCCTTTTTGATCAAAACAAAAATGATCTAGTGATGCAGTTTTTTTATGAGAGTCCAAGCTGGAAAATTGACCGATATGAACAAAGTATAATGGTTCTTAAAGTAGGAAGAGACTAACTCAGTCTCCCTGATCTCTGTGCTTTGTGCGTCGTAAAAAAGGCCGTTCTCTAAACATCAACTGAAATTCCGGTTCTTGAACTGTTTCAAATAACTCTTTTTACAAGTATTCAACGGGGTATCGAAAAATGCGCTACGCCACACCAAATATGCTGGAAATATTTTGTCTTACCATTTCTTGTTTTTGATTTCATTTTTTCGAGAATAATACAACAAATGAATATATATGCAATATGTTTCTTTATTAATTTATTTAAGTCTTCGGACAATAGAAATATTTATCAGCAGGGTCTGTGCTGTAAAATGTAAGTTTAAATTTAAGTATGAATGTTTGATGTGTCGTTAATTTGTTCTGGTTTGATTTTGCAGGGCGTGGTCATATTCATCATGTTTTGCGTTCGACACAAAGATGTCCACGTCGCCATTGCATCATGCATGACGCGTATCTGCTGCAGCTGTAGCTGCCGTCCGAAAACCAATTCCACCAGTAATGGGTTGGTTTTATCGTCGATATAGCCACATTTCCCTCTACCGCCCAGACCCATGATTATTCCTTCTCGACTTCAGGGGCACTGTTAGGGAGCATTTCATATTATTAAAATGTGGTATTGATTGCGGTACCGCTGTTCTCTTTGCGGCCCTGCATCCCCAACCTCAAACCTTGCTGATGAATGGGAAGGCTGCTTATAGAACAAGCTCAATATGGACAGATCGAAGTGAAAGCAAATTGTGACCGGCTGCTGTGCAGCCGACTAGTAGTAGAAAGTATTATATTAGCCAGCTGGGCGTTAATGCTGGTACCGAAAAAAGAGCGATACCGCTATTGCTACTGCTTGCAGATAATATGAAATGATCCCTCATAGATCTCATAACCTCAAAATCTAATGAAATTTGGCTAGCGTATAATTCCTCCGGACACACCATAGGAGCTGCAACAAGTACGGCGTCACTTTTTATATATTTTCTTTTCTGACTGGGATGAGCTGGGATACAATAATGTGATCTGTGAATGAATTTTTTCAATTGACTATTTTTAAATATTGCAAATTATTGATCAAAATAATAATGACGAATTTGACTTTCTATCAAACTATCATTCACGTTGCTACAGGGCAAAGAGAAACTGACTAAAGAGTTCCAAGCTAGACAGCGTTTGGTACCCAGACGTGATAAAAAGTGATCGTAAATTTGCGAGACTTGAACACTTTATAAGGATTAATCACAGGTTCTATAAAACTATACAGTGCGGCTCTTGGTCTCACATGTACGGGAAGTACTTTCTTATGTAAAGTGTTTTCTTCATTCATGTTTTGGGAAATGGGTGATTTTTAACAATCTCTGTGACTATGATACATTACAAAAATAGTACATTTGTTACGAATCCTGGGGAAAATAACATATAATGCCTTCCAACCAAGCCAGCGACCAAACATAAAGTTCTATGTCTTATTTAAACAAGTATAAACAGTTTTCATTGCAATCAAAAGATAGACTTCCATATTAAATGGTACATTATGCAGAATATTTCTTACCCCATTACAGTACAAATTTGTGACATTTAATTTTAAGAATGACAGGTGGCATTATCGTTTGTTTAAGGATGAAATAAAACAGATTAATCTTAGTGTTAAATAACATAATATTTACCGTAATGTAAACACATGCATCGATTCTTTTGAAATGACAGTTATTTACTCTGCAAATTTTGATACTTTTTAGTGGATACATTATTCTTTTTAAGCACAATAACAGCATATCATTTAACTTTCGATCTTATATCGAGTTTACCCATGCGACAATGCCTATAGAGAATTACTTATTTACCCTGCGAGCTGCGCGAGCACAAAAATCACGCGCTTCTTCCATGGGGTGATTTTGGAAGGCACCTTTGTTTACGCGTTAATAACAATGTTTTGTGCACACAATCTTTTCTCTAATGGTCTAAATAGATGAATAGGGGTCCTAGCTGGACATACACACAAAAGATTTAATCATTCTGGAAATTTGCATGTTGTTTATCACAAATTTTAGAAAAAGAAAAAATGTGCCTTCCGAAATCACCACGTGGCTCCTCGCACGGTTTTTGCACAACTGAATGGGCTTTTGGCTGGGGCCCAGGTTTCTCATGACTGGAGTGACCCCAAGTGAACTCCTTCTTGAAAAGCGACTATACCACTTCAAAATACAATGTATCATTGAGGATTACAACAAATATGAATGGAATAGACCGACGGCTTCATATGGAAATTCGAAAAAGAAAAAAATATGCCTTCCGAAATCTCCACGCGGCAGCTCGCAGGGTTAAAATGTATTTAGTTTCAAAACACACCGTTTTAACACTGTTATGTAATGTTATTTTGAGCTTATCGCAAAAATTGTTTTGGTAAGCAACACTATCAGCCCCAATGTAACATTATTCGAGCTGGCATTACCCGAACCGTCTCGATAAAACCTCGCATAAATGCCGTGTGCAAAAAGCGGACGTTAGTCCCGCACACAGCATACCAATTACAAGCATCTGTGTTTTCATTGGTTAACCGGCTCGAGTCACCATTTTACTCTTGCTCTGATTGGTTCTTCCATTTGTGCACAAAACCATGGACCGATGGTTTTGTGCATCAATAATTTTTGTGAGGTTTATCGGGGATCGTTCCGACTCGTTCGGGTAATTGGTGGTACGTACTGGCTGTTATCAAATATACTGTTAAGCAGTATATTTTCTTGAGTTGAGCCCAGAACAATTTAATCAGTAGAATTATATTTCATACGGTCACTGAATTTGCTGAAAGGTGAAGTAAGTAATTACTATGTAAACCATGTATCAATGTATAAAGTACACGCAGGCTTAGCCTTGCGTGGTTTTACTATTAATGCAACATGAATAAAATACTGCAACAAGCTCAATAAAGTATTGTCGGTTTTAGGTTTTATGTTTTCTTATTCGTTTAAACCATTCCAGGTTTATTGATGACATTTGTTGTTATAGGTCGGTCTGTAGTTTGGTTGATTAATATTGTGACGTGTAGTTATACCTAGCACGATATGGGGCAGAAGGGCAACCCCCCCCCCCCCCTATACCCTATAGTACACTCCAGACTATTGTTACCTAACACATCCCCCTCCCCTAGACATCTGAAAATAATTCCTAAGACTCCGCGAACACAATGACAAACACAAAAGAGGGAGGGGGTTCATACGCGTGTAGTAACCAGCTCACGTCACCTGCGTCAGGCTGGTTCCGGACCCTTGGTAGCGTGCTGCCTGGATGGTGTCTTATCCCTTCAGTGGTGGGCACCGGGCTATCCCCTCTGCTCCGTGGACCGGACCAGTAGACCGGTGGAAGCAGGCTCAGTGGATAGTGCATAGGGGAATGGGAGTGCGAATGGGAAGTCAGAATATGGGTGGAGTCGGAATTTGGGTGGAGTCGGAATTTGGGTGTTTAAGTTACAAACCCCTCACATTTGCGAAATGAAAGCGCGAGAGTGACGCCAATTTGTGACGTAGTGTAATGTGATAAAAACACGTTTAAAATGGCTCTTTTAAAGCAATTGACATATCGCCCGTTTACGAGTTAACCACGCCCCTTAGACAACCATATGGGAATTTTGTGTGGTAATTTTTGTTTGTCTCAGATTTTGCGCGTTCCACGTGGAATTATATTTGATGTGCTTGGACAATAATTCACAAGCTGCGTTGACGCGATTCGACTGCGGTAGGTCAATTATATGCACTTTAGGATTACATTTCATAAAATATCCTAAGCACTTGCTCATAAGATTTTCTTCTTTTTTGGACCATATATATTTTAATCGCCAACGGGGTGAAACCGTCAATTACAGGAATTCAGTAGCTTATCCATTGTTTTGTGCCAGGGAGGGTAAACAACGTCTGAACAGTTTTAAAACTATTTCCTTTTGTTTTTTATTACGCCTCAAATGCCGCCAGGGGCCACGTTGCCCCCCCCCCCCCCCCAACGGGATACGCCACTGCAGGAATTGATATACAATTCATAAAAAAGGAGAAAAACTATTTTAAAAAGAAATATATAGAAAAGAGGGTGAAAGTCAATGTCGTGCTCAATTGAATGTAAATTAAAAACAATCGAAACCTGCTGAAAGGGGCCTTTTAAAATGCGGCAGCTATATACAATGGCGTATACTCTCTTAATGTAAAAGAGTGAAAAACTCACTCTCCGAAAGAATGAAAACCACTCCAAAAGATTGAAATTTCCACTCTTTCGAGAAGTCATATAGGGGCCCACTCTTTTTAGACTGGTCCCTTATATGGCTCCCCGAAAGAGTGGGAATTTCACTCTTTTGGGGTGGTTTTCATTCTTTTTTTCTTTTTTTTAAATAAGAGATTCACTCTTTTGGAGAGTGAGTTTTTCACTCTATTACATTAAGAGAGTATATCGCGGTCTTGAACAAAGCGTCGAGTGATGTCCAGCACCCCCTCCCCTTTCAATTTTTCCGGTGATTTCTAATTCTCCCTTTGCTGCTTTCTGGTGAGTGCTCTAGAAAAAAATCCTGGCGACGCCCATGCTGACAGTGCAGCCCAAAATATACGAAACATTTAAGTTTGTTTTACGCGGTGGCGTCGGGATCGGGTGCATACACAGTGAAAAATTATGGGGGTTAAATTTACCCAATTGTGATGTGATCTGTTAAAACCCTTCACATGTCGCCGAGCCTGCATTGAAGATAACGGCACAATAGTCCCCTGGATTTTCTTTGACAATTTGAGGTATTAATATCTAAATTATCATATCTGAAAATATTGACTAAATTAACGTAATTTTCCCCCTGTATTTTTGGCGCCCTCTGAGGTCAAGCACTCAACGTACGAAGTTTAAAGCTGTCCATGTATTTGCTCTTAGAAATATAACTTGCCTTGATTTTATCATAAAAGCGTCAGTCCGTCAGTTTGTTCAGTAATCTTGTTTACCTATTGATTTTTGCATGTCACGCGATTATTGTCAACAACCAAGTCCAATGACGTCTTTGCATGACGCACCAGCGCGTGTCACGTGGCAGACGTTGTTGTCGATCATATAATGGGAAGAGTTGGCAAAATAATCATTCTTTTCTTGACGACCTCGGGGAAAAAACAGAACATCAAATTTGTCTCGGTATATTTTGTTGTCTGGATTTGTACAATAATTAAAGATGAGTCACCATCATCACCACCACGGACATGGAATATTGGGCAGTCTCTTTGGCCATGTAAGTTTTTTTCGTGAAGTTTGCGTTCAGTTATTGTGATAAAATTATTAAATTACTCAAATACACCGAGTATTAAAGAATGTTATTATGATATTTCTGATAACAATAGCAGCGGAACCGCCTTTCCCATTTCATGGGCGTAACCAGGACGTGAAATATGGGTCCTTCTATTCAAAGAACGAAAAAGCTAAAAGCGTATCAGAAACCACTAGAGGAGATTATATTACTGACAACAGAGTTGTAAATTACATGGAGCTCGTTGGTATCTTTCCTTTTTAAAGGGTGAGAGTATATGGGATTCCAAATCGAATTCAATGATTTTTCGGGATCAAAAAACGTGCTAGTGAACTTTATGATATAGCATTGGTACCGGGAATGGGTCACTTAGGAAACATTGCCATAGACGCGTGAACACAATTTTTTCAACTTTCATGAGACCTAACCCCACTTCCCTTATACTACCCCCACGAATTTTGGTATATTTATGTTTTGGACCGATATCTATCGATATAACCTATTTGCGACGATAACATTTTGCCTCTAAATAGGAGCTGCGGAATCGCTAATTCCACTTAGGTATAAAATATGACAAAGTGTCTATATACTTGAGGGTACTTTTGTAGGTCTACACGAAATAATAAACTTGTAAATTTGTTGAAATCGAAACAAGCGACTGCATTTTTTTAGGTTTACAGATACAATTTTCTGGAATATAATATCATTTAAGACGGAAATATTTATGAGGAGAATTGGCTTAGGCATCATCTTTATAAAGAGTAAGCTTTCAGATTAAAACTAATCATTTTGGTTATTAGTATCATAACCGATAGTGTAAAAGCTCTTTGATTTAAGTTATATTCATTGTAAGACGAATAAGGCTGAAGTGAGTTTGAATAATCACCTTGAACTCATTTTTTTCTTCCCAGCATGATGATCACCATCACCACGTGGTTCACCACGATCACCATGGTCACCACTACGATCACCATGGTCACCACTACGATCACCACGATCACCACTATGATCACCATTATGATCACCATGACCACCACTATGACCATCATCATCACCCTCACCTGGGTGGTGTGGCGGCTGGAATTGCGGTTGGAGCAGCCATTGGTGCTGCACAGCGACCTGCGGTTGTGCATGTTCAAGTTAGTATTCTCGAATTAAAAAAAGGACGTGTTTCCAGTCGTTTTGTGTTTATCCATGACAATTTCGGATTTTTACAATCAGTTTAAGTCTCAGACAAAGTCCATTCGCCGACTTTGTTTGTTTGGGTGTTTGTGTTGGGCTTTCAGTGGTAAAAGATATGTATAGCCTTAACCCCGCCCCCTGTAAAACATTCCTGGATCCGCCCCTGTTGGGGTCTTGCAATTCCTGTCGTATATTTAATTAGCCTTGTCATCATCGACAGTTGTATATGATTGAAACAATTTGAAAAATTTGAAAACAATTCTTATCTCCCTTTCACAGGCCCCACCTCCAGCCGTGGCTCGTGCTTACCCCACCGGCCAATACCTACCCCCACAGCCAGCGATCTACCCACCACCTGCCCAGCCTGCATATCCATCAGCCCCGGGCTACCCACCACAGTATCCCCGCTAAAAGCCAACTACATGTACTTGGACATTTAAATGCACTGATGATCTAAAAACTTACTTAACCGACTTAAGAAGGGGCGTGTCCTCCTCCTGTCACATCCCTTCACAGCTCTAGCCACTCCCTTCGTTAGATGGTCTTTCGGAGTGTGTCACCAAGGACTAATTTCCACATTATTCGTATGCATGATGAATGTGCCTCTGTGATTTTTGCTGTCTGGTCTGAAGATTTTGTCTTTTTCGCCGAGCATATCCAGCTGAGGAGGGGAGGGGCGGGGTTTGGTTCAAGGGGGGTAACTTCCCAACATTGTGCCTTTGTTGTTGTTGTTCTTGTTTGTTTGTTAGTTTGTTTGTTTGTTTGTTTCTTTGTTTATTTGAAATTTGAAAGCGCCACCACTTCAGTGCCGGTACTACTCCAAACACTTCAACACATTTTTCCTTACGAAACAACATATCGGGTCACCTTTTCAGAATTTTGTAGCTTTGTCCCTCTGGGTCCAAAATCTGGTTCCATATCAACCAGTGAAAGGCAGGAAAAACAGGTCCAGGAAAAAATAAGGAAGGTCACAAATTCAGCATCAAAATTTGATCAAAAAACTGTGGTGACTCCCAGTTTATGCAAGGGAACCGGCTGTAGAAGAAAAGTCCCGCCCCCCCCCCCCCCCCCCCCCCCCCCCCCCCCCGTTTGAATCTTTGAACGTGCGGCTATCAAACATTTGTAAATAGACATGTAGTGTTCTTCAAATTGTTTATTACTTAAAGGTACACTGTATTATACTTTTTGAACGTCATTGTGACATTGTATTGATTTTAAGAAAAAGGTTTGTTTTATATGATGGCCTGAAAATGACATGTATATGCCTCTCACTTTTCTGTAATTAAACCGAAATATTAATGACTTTAATGTTCATTAATGTCAGTATCTTAGGACAGTGTCTGGCATAGTTCCTATGAAACGGAGGGAAATATCTTAGAAGGGGAAAACAATTACGATTTTTTGGGCTGACTGAACAACCGGGTCCATGTGCAAGAAATCTTTCGCCTGAGATTTTTGTTTTAAAATTTCAGGCAGTATTTTTGTTCCAAATGTTGCTATAGGCTGACAATAACTCTTTAATATTTTATGATTGGGAGACTTTATAAAGTATTTATACTTTGTTTTGTCTGTTCAAATAAACTTTTCAAAAGAAATTTAAATATCTTTAAAGGTCACTTTTTGTCTGAATAGACGTGTAAACAGTCTGTATACAATTTGTAAATTATATTCTTAAATACAAGGGTTAGCCTGTATAGAGATATATTACAGAGCTCTGCAAAACGAGGAACGTTGGCTGCCGATGTTGTGTCGTGTGAAAATCTGTCATGAAATCGCAAGCGTCCTTGGTGACAAATCATCGCCGATGTGTGTTACCGCTGCTCGTGTGAAAACGGGCAAGCCTTGGCGTATGCCTTGTCACAGACAATTCTCTTACAATTCGGAGTTTCTGATAAAAGCAAGTAAGGGAATCCCATTATTGGCAAAATGTGTATACCGACTGATAGCAAATCAAATACGCATACTCGCGTCGGTGCTCCAACCATTGACACAGGTCAAAGACAACACCACTCGGTAACGGCATGAACGTAGTCTATCTTTAGGGTAACCTTTTATACAGATATTAAACTCTTTATAAGCTCAGGTCGTGTACTTTGACCCATTGCGACGGTGAATCTGTTCACACGGAACTACACGACAATAGGATGTTTTACAATGCAATAACGTACGTCAGTGACGTACACATTACACAGCGCATGTAACATGTCACTCTGTAAATATTGCGGTATGTATAGAGTGAGAGATTTGTTAAATAAAGGGCCCCCATCACAGAGGGAAAACATTCCGACAACTTTCTTTGGTTTTTGACTGTCATTTCGGTCTAGATTCCTTGAGTATGCCGCTTACTCGTCTTCAAAAGCAGATAATTTGTCCAATACATTATGTAAAAAGCTGAGCCCAAGGGAATTACTCGAAATATTCACTACATGCAATGAATCCTAACGTGCATATTTGGGTCTTTTTTGTTAAGATTGCAAAAATAAACATAAAGGATTGTCGTTAAATTTATAAAGTGGAATTTGAAGTGACCCTCTATTGAAAACCCGGGTCGTTTGGGGTTTTGTTCTGTTTTATTTTTTGTATGGGAAATGGGAGCATATTATGTTAATTGCTAGTGCCTGTAAAATCTACAAGAACGTTAAAATTTAGTAATGTAGCCTATACTATAGAAACTCTTTATCTTGCTGACGCAGGAATCTGTGTGTCTCCTTCGGGTCGCATGTTGATTTTAACCTGTGTTAAATACCGTAGAAAAAACTATGCACAATGGCGGCATGGTTGCCTTCATTTCGTAACGTTTACATGACTGCACAATCACATGATGTTTGACAAGTCCCATGACGTAGTCGTGTGACGTACACAGCGCGCGTGTTACGTGGCGGCCTATTTTTATTCGTTTTACAGCCATATATTGCGGAAGAATGAAAACATTTCTTCATTACGGGAAGTACAGCGAAGGCAATCAACATATTTTCTCGGTTTCCGACGGTCATTTTACTCGTCCAGATTATTTCATAATGCCTCTTCATCACCACCATCATCACGGACACGGCCTGTTTGGTCACCATGTAAGTAATCCCGAAATTGTTTGCAGAATTTGACAAGTTGGAATCAAAATAAAGCGGAATTATCCTCATAACCGAAGTGGCCTTTGCACATACTATTCGGATAATGGACAAGTTCTATTGTAGTTTAAATACCTTTTAAAGTTAATCGTTCAAATCAACCAGACAAGATTGTTTCTTAAATTCTGCTTAGAAATTTGAAACTGATGTTCTCGAAAACTGGTTATTAGCATTCCTGGAATTCATATTTTAAAATCCTTGTCAGTGCCCATAATATTTTGCAATAACACGTTAATATTTAACTGTCGTTTTTCATAAATACTTTTCTATTGTTAGGTCACTCGTGGTTTTGCATGCATGTCTTATTTGGGGCCAAATTTGAGGCTACATTGCCTGATATCGATTTTTAGTCAAGACTTTTCATTTTTACGGAAAAGTAGCCACATTTTGATCTTATATCTTTAAAAAGGCAAACATGAAAATCAACAGTTAAATATGAACGTGTTTACAAGAGAGTTACCGGCGGCAGCGAACCACGAAAATTCAGTTCTTTTCGGATACTAGTTTGACTGATACAAATTCTACCCTTTAAATTTTGAACACTTTGGAAAGTGACCAATACAAAGCCTTAATTTATATTTGTTTCTGTTTGTGTAGCACCATCACCACCACGGTCACCACCATCACCACGGAGGTATTATAACCGGTTTGGTGGTAGGTGCAGCGGTTGGAGCGGCGTCTCGTCGATCGTGCCAGCCTACGCCAACAGTTGTTCACGTACAAGTAAGTTAACATACAAATGATAGACGTGATTCGAGTCGTCTGTGTTGTGTCAATACCATTCTGTACCCCTGACCTCTAGTTTATTTTTAAATGAGGTCATTAGGGTCAGAATTCAGCTCTGAATTGATTTGATGTTCTGCCGTTTTTTACCTTTTCAGATTTCAGCTTTGCCTCGCCACCCTTACGTTTAAACAAAACCAGATTTCCCGTTTGTTAACATTAGGCTATTACTCAAAATATCTTCTTCTATCTTAAAAACATTTTAGTTGTGAGGGGACAAACAAGACATCCATTAATAACATTCTTTGTGTATTTTTACAGGCTCCCCCTGTAGTTGTACCGGCCTACCCTATCGGTCAACACCCTCCGCCAGCACAGGTAGCGTACTCTGCTCAACCCGCCTACCCAGCCAAGCCAGCCTACCCAGCCAAGCAAGCCTACCCAGCCTACCCAGCCTACCCAGCCCAGCCAGCCCAGCCAGCCCAGCCGGCCTATCCAGCCGCCCCCGCCTATCCCAACCCCGCCTATCCGGCTTACCCTCCGCCGTACTCGCGCTAGAAACCAGACCGTTTCGTGCTTGGATAAACTTCAGACATCTCACCTCGGATAGATGGAGGCTGATCTGAAGTCATTTTCGATCACAAATGTGACCCAACCCAACAAAATGAGTCACAAGTCGCCAGAGTTACTTTTGAGTTACAGGCCCTTAAACATGACTTAGGGATACTGTGGAAATCAAAGGAACTGTCAAGGATTTTACACGCAGTACCCATATTAATCAGGATGTCAAACTGAGTTATGAAGAGCCAAGTATGCTTTATCCAATTCAAGTAAAAAACTAACCAGTCTAAAAATGACCTTAAGACTCATTTCGTAGGATCCGGTCACTTGAATAACCTCTGACTGTAATTCAAGACACAAAAATCCAAGGCTTGACGTACCGTTGCCAAGCCCTTGGTGACCCAGATTATTCTAAAATCTACGTCACACTGAACATGCGTAGTTTTTAACATCGAAAAAGGGCGTATTGGCAAATCGTGTTCATTTCGTAATTTAAAGACAGTGTAGGCTAAACCTTATAATACAAATGTCTTAAGGTCGATTTATACTCTGCACGAAAGCGAACGCGAACGCGAATTTGTGACGTCAGGGCAAGTTTTCGCGCTGCGAATTCGCAAAAGTTGAACACATTTCAACTTGTGCGAATCTTTGCAGCGAATGTATCATGCTGTCAAATTTACAAAGAAAAAAACAATGTTTGAACTGGTTCATTCACAGAATGCTTCTTATCGTGCTATCCAAGTGTACTTAAATAGAAAAGGGTGTAGATTCTATACAATCAGTTTTTATTGTTAGGGCTATGTACTTAGGTAAAAATACTTTGTGTCGCATGTAATTTGTTTCGATATTTATTTGTTTCTGTACATAGTAACATACATTGTTTTGCACTTATTAGCATTTTTTTACACAATCATTTAGATCTAGAATGGTTGTCCGATTAATGGAATACCTGTTTCTTTGGGTGCAATAACAAAATTAACCGAAATGCATATTTCCTTTAAATAGAGATATTACTTTCATTGGGTTGAACCAATCCTTTCTAGTTGCCAATTTTTATATTGCAGATGTTTTTGAAATAATTTACTTTTTTAAATGGCAAGATAACATTAAGAATAAAAGGGTTTCGGTGACAGAAGGCTGAATTATATGTTTGGGTCATTTCTTTTTAACTGTCGAAACTTTTGAGTTCGAAGGTTCTTGTTTGGTATAGCAGAAGTTAGATTATGAATAATGACAAATCCCATGAGAGACCGAGGGCAACACGTGAGGGGAGGGGTGCATTGCCGGGGGGGGGGGGGGGGTTATGGTGCCTATTGCATTTATAGAGAGAGTTGCAATAATAGGGTCCCAAAATCTAGACACAAAATGGTTTCTTAATGCAAAATGGTTAAGTTCAATGTATCTGTGCACTGGTACTTTGGACAGCTATTTTGTGTCCAAATTTGAAACCTATTTGCCGCAAGCTTCTCTGTGTGGCACACCTATGTGCTATGGGTAGACCATACAATTTATGGCTAATTTAATTAGCCAGAACCAGACAAAAACTCGTCCAAGCATGTTTCAAGATCTCATTGAGTGACAGCGCACTCCTCTTCATTATAGTGTCAATTTCCGGGTCCAAATACGTGGGGCTTTATAGCGAGTTTACGCTGTATACCATGTACAGTCCATCCATTTGCACCGTAATTCCGGATCCAAAGTGGCGTCACACTTACAGGTTTGGGTATGGGCGGAAATGCCTCACACCTTATCTCTTCCGCATTTCTCCCCTTAAACACCCAAATTCATGAAATTCACCCTGACAAAACTGAACCACGCAATGTAGGTGAAAGCTTGTTTGCAATCTGCATGGTCTATCAAATACCTGAACCGTCTGGATAAAACCCCGCATTAATGCCGTGTGCAAAAAGCGGACATAAGTCCCGCCAACTCCATACTAATTACAAGCATCTGCGTTTTCATTGGTTAACCGGCTCGAGTAGTCGTGTTACTCTTGCTCTGATTGGTTCTTCCATTTGTGCACAAAACCATCAAGGCCGATATGGTTGTGTGCATAAAGACTTTTTGCGAAGTTTATTGGGGGTCACTCGGGTAATGAGCATGGTTCATTTTGGAGTTATATTTATCATATGGCCTTTGTAATTTATCCCCCGTTCTAAAGGTAAATCCGGAATTAATTGATTGTGCATTTCAAGGAGCTTAAATTTGTGTGAGGTGACATCAAAATTGCATGATTTTTTTATCTAAATCGTAATTTCCACTTCCCCTTTCCACCCCATCCCACCCCGCGCACTGATTCTGCTGCAGACTGATGTCAGCAATTACACACAGAGGACGCTGTTTGAGAAAAAGGGATTTTGTGGGCTGAGATGGTGGGTTATAATAATAGTCTGGTTTCACAACGAACCATTCAGTCCCTCTGGATTGGTATGCAACATTTTTTGCTGTGATTTTCAGAAATGAATGGATTTGGGAGTTAGCATTTTATAACAAATACTGTAACACTGACCTGTTTAAAGTTTTGAAAACAAAGAGAAAAATATGCTGTTCTTGTAGTCTGGTTCCCTGATCCTACTTCAGACAAAACAGAGCAATTTATAGACGTCAGGGTATACCCAGCACGATATGGGGCAGAGGGGTACCCCCCTTTTGTCCCTATACCCTATACACTATCCAGACTATTGTTACCTAACACATCCCCCCTAGACATCTGAAAAGAATTCTTGAAATTCCGGGAACACAATGAACAACACAAAAGAGAGGGGTTCCCTCTGCCCCATATCGTGCATCATATGCGTCAGGGAATTATTAGGTCGGGGAACAGTTTTTCCCAAAGATGGTCGGTCGGACATCACTGGAAATAAATACAAAATATCCACTTTTCTTGAAAATGTCAGCACATCAGGTGCCATGATTTCATTGAATGCTTGAGACTATTGTTTACCTAAAGTCAAGTACAGTTTTTCATAATAATTCAGTTATCGGTTTTATGCAAATGTTGTGTACTTTCTTTACGAATGTCAAAAAGTAAAGTCTGTTAAGACCTATTCCCACAAGAGGATCATGTTTCCTTCTCAAAATGGAGAAATGTACCAACTGAAATGCATCATTATCTATTAACTTAAGTAATGCCTTTTAAAGGCATTTGACATACGGTGTGAGTTATGCTTGACATTCTGGTCTAGAATATTCCCGGTTGCAGGGAAAACTCGTTACATTTCGTTAGGAAATGTGGCATTCAAAATGGCACAATCTTTCATTTTAGTGAATGAAACTCCTGTTATTTTCAAGGTATCTTATAATACGTAAAATAACGCATTTCCTTCATGAATTGCCGGCGTTTGCTTTTTTACAATTCTTTCCTTGATTTGAATTTTCGGTGGGATTTTCAAAGGTTGGAACTTGGATTAACTCGTACAAGACTTTTGAACTTTCTAACTAATTTCAAGAATGTCGTGCGTCAAATAATCATTTCAAGGGTTTTGTTTATTTGTTTAAAGTGCTAAAACCGGCCCCTTATCAGCGGAAATACGTAAAGAGCTGTTTGACTTCGTCACAAGTTCTAAATTCGGTTCAAGATTTTGACCACACGCAATAACTACCGGTATGTTTGTATTTGGAGATTGTAGTCTCCGCACTTCACCAATATCTGTTGGTTGTTCTTCATCATGTGATACGAGCCCAATGTCCATTGACGTATTACGTGACGGAGATGGATATACGGTCTCGTGACCAATGCTGTCGAGGGTAGGTTATATATAAAGGAGCAGTTCACATTGGTTTTTCATTCGAGTCTGGGCCAGCACATTTCATCAAAATTTTCTTTCTGTGAGTCTGATTCTCTGCCGACAACCAATCCACCATGAGTCACCACCACGGACACGGACACGGACACGGTCATGGGATCTTGGGAGGCATCTTCGGCGGAGGACACGTAAGTTATTCTAAGATTCGAGAAAGACTCAGACCGGGTAACACCATGTCAAATATATCTCTTTAGGAAGATGTGTGGTTCTGAAAAGAACCGGGATGAGTGTGTGACTCGACATTTCGGACAGTGTCCTCTGTCTGTCCTAGAGCACACTGTCCGAAACGTCGAGTTACACACTCATGCATGGTTTCTTTTCAGAACCACACATCTTCATAGAAGAGATTTATTTCACATGGTGTTACCCGCAATCTCAGTCTTTCTCGTATCGTACCCACCATGCAAAGCCACAAATCATATTCAATCTAAGATTGTTTTCCACTTTGAACTTCTAATATTTTAACCTGCCACTTACCAGATTTTAAATGAATTAAATACTTTTACTGGGGTAGTGGGTTAAGTGACATCCATTTGAGTCAACTTTGTTGATGGTTTGGACACTAATAATCATAGCTCAGTTGGTAGATCACTGGATTTGTAGTCCAGTGGTCTTGGGTTCAAGTCCCGGTTGGGATTTTAGTTGAATGCCAGTGGGATGGATGGTTTGGTAGAGTACTGGAACCGTATAGTACAGAGGTCGCTGGTTCAAGTCCTGATGATAATGCCAATGTAGGGCTGGATAGCTAATTGTTGAGTACTTAAACTGCATTCCAGTGGTCTCGGGTTCAAGTCCTTGTTGACTACTAATACGTTAAATATACTGAGCTGGATATAGCTTACTTGGTAGAACACTGGAACTGTCATGGAGAGGTACGGGGTGTTGGACTCATGTCCTTGCTGACAACCAAGCAAAATGCCCAAAGATAGTCCTGGATAGCTCAGTTGGTATAGCACTGGAACGGTAGTCCAGAGGTCCAAAGAGCTAGAGGCTCAAGTCCCTAACAGAGTTGTATTCGAGTCCCTGCAAGTCCTTTCACAAGTCCCTGCAAGTCCCTGCAAGTCCATCACAAGCCCTCCAGTCCTAATTTCAATCACAAGCTATTAAAATGAGCTGTGACAAAGGCATTACTTTGTCATTGTTCATTCAGTTACTTGTGACGGGTTTTATGAAAGCACTTCTGACTGGGCTTGTGAAAGGACTTGTGAAAGTACTTGCAGGGACTCGAATACAACTCTGGTCCCTAGTGAAAGGAAATTGTCTATTTTAAAAAGAATTGAAAAGAAATTGGCCGTTGGTATCCTCGTCCAGAATTTGGAACTAAATTTCCTTCAGGAACCCGTACGAACACAAAGCAAACCCCTAATAAACAACAAACAAAGGGGAAATAGGCCTATCCCTCCCGAAAGCCTCTTCAAGAAAATAATTAACAATACACTTCCGGGTTTGTAAAAGAGGCTCTCGGCGCTAAAGTAAACCGCTGACTATATGCTAAACGTGCGCATACATGCGATGCGCTGCCATTTATGGCGCGATTTATTAATTTGTCGAATAGCACTTGTTTAGTTTAGCATTGACATCCTCGCTTTCTACCCGCAAGTACAGTGCGCAGACGGGGCTAATGTGAAATTCCTCTATCGACCGTGTAAACCAACGCGTACATGCACACTACTGGAATTGCATGTCTCGTCATTATACGCTGCAAAAATTGCAAGGGCGGATCCAGAACACAATTCTTTTTCGACGGGGGGGCAAAACCAAAAAACATTTTTGGGCTGAGTTTTGTGGGTGGGTGTACGC
The DNA here is from genome assembly GCA_037893225.1 of Hippasteria phrygiana. Lineage (NCBI taxonomy): Eukaryota > Metazoa > Echinodermata > Asteroidea > Valvatida > Goniasteridae > Hippasteria > Hippasteria phrygiana. The sequence continues at coordinate 85,892 of JAZGUH010001154.1, read as the reverse complement.
AGTGGCTGCCTTTTTGCGACGTCAGTTAAAAAAAGAGGGAAAAAAGGGTTTGGTTTTTTGTGGGGCCATGGCCCCCTTTGGCCCCCCTCCCCTGGATCCGCCCTTGAAAAATTGTGCTGTTAATCTAACACCATGAGGTGTTTATATTGGGCGAGTGGTCCAATATAAACACCACATGGTGTTATTACTTATTATTATTATTATTTATTCGGCATAAAACAAGAACAACAATGATACAGAATACAAGCAAACTTTAAAAACATTACAATATAAATAATGAATATACACTGTAATATAATTAAAAATTCGCTGAACATACATTAAAAAATATACAAATTACACAATCACAATATACAAGGACAAAGCCAGTGATATATGCCAGGAATTGAAAAAGGTAACTAAATAACTGTGACCCGAAGGCCTTCAATTCCAATTACCGCTTGCTGGAATACATAAAACAGATAATCATATGTTTTTAAATTTAAAAAAATAAATAAAGCAAATTAGTATACACAAGTATATATATATATATATATATATACAGATATGCAAATAAATAAGAATAAATAAGGAAATAAGCAAAAAGAAATACAAAATAAAACAAATAAACAAATAATATAGGTAAACAACTAGGTAAATAAATATGTAGGGGAGCTGGAATAAAAGAAAAATGGGTAAATAGGAATACAGTGTACACATCAACAAAATCTATACAGTATTTAACTTCGCGTAAAAATTGCTCCCTTTAGATGGTAAATCCAAGTGAACAGGGGTAAAATAACTAAATCAATTCGTAGTTGTTTAGGTAGCTCATCAAAAAATCTATAGGGAATACATGTATAGGTGAATAGTGTAAACGATTAGTACGGGCCTGGAGGTGAGTAAACTTTACATCATCAACATGGCGAGTGTTTACGTGGACGTTATTAAGAACAGTATCACTTAAGATATTCTTACTTAACGATTTAACTACAAAGGAAATCAATAAAAACTTCATACGAGATGTAAGAGTAAACCAGTTAAGAAGTTTCAGTCTATCGGGGTAAGGCATTTCCATTTTCCGCTGTTTAAGTATAATACGTGAGGCCCGTCTTTGAATTCTCTCCATGTCATCCACAAGTCTCTGGGTATGCAGATTCCAAACTGGCAACCCGTACTCTAAAATTGGCAATACCAAAGACTTGTAAAGACAAAAGAGAGCATCCGTAGAGAGACCCGAGGACATACAAGAAATTAAACCCAGCAATCTGTTAGCACGTGATGTAACATAGCTAACATGGCTATCCCAAGTAAGGCGATTATTTATAATAACACCAGTGTTAGTTTAACACCACAGTTTGTGCAGTGTATCAAGCGATGCCCTTCAACTTAAATTAGCTAGTTTTTGTTGGTGCACACCTCGCGATTAAGATGAAACCTTGGAAAATCAGAACTACTCACAAACATGATTGATTTTGAATTTTGATTTGATTATCTCCCACAGCACGACAGTCACCATGGTGAACAACATGGAGGTCACCACGATCCTCACCACGATCCACACCACCACGTTGACCCCCATCACCACGTAGATCCCCATCACCACGTAGATCCCCATCACCATGTGGATCCACACCACGCCCCAGTGTACCCACACCACGCCCCAGTACACCATGATGTACATGTAAGTTTACCTTAACCTCATTAAAACACACTTTTTTGCACTAATACTGACTTTTAAAGCGTTGCATTCATAGAGCACATTTCTAAGGATGAAAAACTCGCCAAGCTTTTTAATGGGTTACAAGCCAAAATTAACATTGAGGTTTATCGCTGTTCGCTGGTTATCATTTTTTTTGGAAAAGGAGTCTGGTGAGTATTCAACCGTAGGTTCTGCTTAAACGACAAGAAAGCGTGGCTATATTCCTGCTTGTCTGAACAATACAATAGGGCGTGGTCATTTTCATTCTTGCCTTAATTATTCGTGTTTTTGAAGTCTTATTCTGTGAATTATTTTCACAATTTGGCATCCTTTTGCGATCACTTTGTTACACCGCAAAGTATGCAATGGTTTTCTCTAATTGTGTCCATGTGTCCAACCATCGTAAGGTTGTTGTCTGTTTGTTCGTCATTTCATTCACACAAGTTAATTACTAATCACTAATTTGTTTCCTATTATTTTCTTTCTTTATTCTGCAGCACCACCCTCCCCCACACCACGACCCCCATCACCATGGACACCATCACTAAATCTGCCCGGCTTTGAAGCACCTTAGTTTAAAAATAATTAATAACGTACCAGCAACAATCGACCTGAATTACTGCATCGAGAAGGTGTGGGGGGGGGGGGTATTTTAATGATCGTATCATGTCTGCGATGATCCCTGGTATGTTTCCATATGTCTGCGACTCCTCTGCAACATTTACCGATGATGCTGAAACACTCGGATTGGAAATATCGGTAGCCAATCAAAGACAGAGTTTGATCTCTGATAAGGACGCGTTAAATTCAAGGAATCGCTCGTGGACTGTTATTGACTGTTTATAAATCCTTTCGTTTGTAATTATACCAAACCATGTCTTTAAATATGGCCGGTCCTAGGGCACATAACCACCCTTGATAATTCCGCACTTTCACCTGCAGTCATTGTATCTGAAAACTATTTATATAACGAATTTTCAGTGTATCATTCACTTCAAAAACTGGTGTTTCGTAAACACTCGAACCATGGCGATAAGCTACAGTATTGTGCTTTCGTTCCGTAAAAAAGAGACATTAAAATGTTGCATTTGTGTATATTTTCGACACAGCAGATTGTGCAGTGACGCCATTTTTTTAGTCTCTTAAGGTTATACAACACTTTATAGCACTAATATTGATGTAATATTTTTTTACTGGCTGATGTGGTTTAATTTTTGCGATAGTTAGATTGCTTGGTATTTTCATTGACCAGCTTCTCAACTCAGGTCTATTTGAAATTCCTGTCAGATTTTGCGAATTTTGCAAATCACTCTTCAATCCTTTTAAACATAATTTTGAGAACTTTTTAATCTACCAAGAAAATGTTGTTGTAAGAAGTGTCAGGCAACACCTGTAAAGCTATAATAGCAACAAATACAACAAGATCGCTAACTAATAATTTATAACCCTGTAGCTACTATATACTCTATCAATAAAAGATAAGAAAACATATTTGTTTGTCAATTTTGTTTGTCATCCTTATATTCTTTTAAAGATATCACATTTTCAGGGCTGTAGTCGAGTCCCTGCAAGTCTTTTCACAAGTCCAGTCACAAGTCCTTTCATAAAGCCAGTCACAAGTAACTGGATGAACAATGACAAAATAATGCCTTTCTGAAAGCTCATTCGAATAGCTTGTGATTGGAATTAGGACTGGGGGGTTTGTGATGGACTTTCAGGGACTTGTGATGGACTTGTGATGGACTCGACTACAGCCCTGTCCATTTTTTTTAAAGAACAAGGTAAATTAATTAAAACTCGCGATGCTTTCTTGATTGCCTGGGTAAAATTTCCCAACAATGATTGTCCATAATTATACGAGTGCCTCCAAAAACGCACCCTCAACCAAACAACCATAAAATGTATGACCAATTTGTACAACAATACTTCTGCACCACCAATTGTGTAGGCCTCATCTTATCGTGTAAAACTAACATTTTCAAGTAATACCATGTAATTTAGTTAACTTACACCGATACCACTTGTGTATCGTTTTCTGCCGCACTTTATTCTGTTTTTTACCACAAGACAAATATACATTACCATGGGTGTTGTCTTCCGACTACAAAGTCCATGCATAGTCATTTGTATTAATATCGGTAACAAATAGACGGAACTGATAGATTTATGGACCTTGTATTCTTATCTCTCCAGAAACAAAATACTGGTGGTATAAAATCGTGTATAAGCACCTAGTTCTCTCTCTCTCCCGACACATTAAGAGGCTAAACCGTCCTCATGAATAATTCATTAACATTCCTGATCATATATGGGCCAATGCAGCCTGTCAAGCCATACACAAAGCCCTAACGCTTAGAAAAACAATCAAAACATTGGCCCATGTAATGCATATTGCATCTGATTTGTTTTTATGCTCTTCTGAGCAACTCTTGTACAATGGTTTCCCCCGAAAAAAAAAAAACCAACAAACACCCCAACATGGCGCTTTTGTATTTCCCAAGTGCGAGCTGCAACACTTGGCTATTTGTTGAATGCTGGTTTTCACTTTCATTCTCCTAAATATGGCCTTTGTAATGTACATCCGCATATAGCAACAGACCCCATTCAGTACTTTGCATTCTACCATGGGTGCAAAAAGGGCGTGGCAATCTTATTATGATGGTGGGAGTCTTTTTGGCGTTGTGGCGCCAGTTTCGCTTGTCAGATTTGGAACACTCGTTAAGGTCGCCATCAACGAGTCATACGCCTACTGTACCCCCCCCCCCCCCCCCCCCCCTCCTCCAAGAAATCGCATACTTTTATATAACGCTAAAGATTTCCGGCTTGAAACTTCTGACCAATCGAATCAGGCGTGCTTGAGCGATTTCTTAGCTTACTATCTGACAGACTTTTCCCACAATGCAATTGGTAAATTAAAATGGCGACCTCTATATGCGCCGTTCCTCGCCGTGGACCGTTTGTAATGTTTGTAATGATTTTCACCTTTTCATCAGCGGAAATAAAGGTTGTACTTGGATTAAAAGAAAGCATTGACAATGTAGAACATTAAGAAGTAGAATTTCGCTCTGAGGGTGGATAAACTTGGGAAGATTTTGTTCCGTCAGAGCCCATGGTGCGGAACATTCATGCAAAGCACCATTGATTGCGGCGTGTGGTGTATTCTGTGCCCGATCCGAATACACACAAATTAGGTACCGCAGAGAATCATACAAATTCAAGGTAGGCATAAACTGTCATTTGGCAGATTTTCGTGAATCAGTATACTCATTAAGCCAAACACAAAGATGTCAAAATCATGACACTGCCTTGGCTGTGGCGTGGCACGTGCACTCCAAACTTGCGTTTCATATGTAGCGCCCTCTGATCTTGCGTACCAAATGAGACAACTTCGACAAAAAAATGGACTAACTTGGACAATTCTATAGCCTATAGGCCTACATGAATTGCTTTCAATTCTAAACTGACTATTACAAAACATGAATGTGAAATATTCGTTTACCAACAAACTACAAACCGATGTACCAGTAGTACAGAAATCAATAAAACTGAAATGGTTTTAATGAATAAGGAAATATAATTCTTAATGTAACCAACACCGACAATACTTTATTGAGGCTATGCATTAATGGTAAAACTACGCAAGGATGGGCCTATATTTTGACAGGGATACATGGTTTACAGGGTAATTACTTCACCTTTTAGCAGATTAAATGACCTAAGTGTGAAATAGAATTCTGCTGATTAATGCTCTTGGCTCAACTTCGAATTCCATGCTAAGCACAAAATACTGCTTAACATTTTATTTCTTTGGCAAAGTTAGTACAAGAAGGCCTACATTGTAACACTCAGCACCGGAAGCTTTAATAGTGTTACTTTGATATTCTGATAGTGTTGCTTAGAAAAACAAATGTTCGCGATAAGCTCAAAATAACTTTCGAACAAAATAACATTCAACAGAACCTTGTTAAAAACAGGTTAAAAATGCATTTATAAAAGCAATTCTCTATCGGCGCGGCATTGCTGCACATGTTACACAGATAGGGTAAACTCGATTTTAGAACGAAATCTGAGTATTATGCTGTTATTGTGCTTAAAAATATATCCACTAAAGAATTTCAAATTTCACTGAGTAAATAACTGTCATTTCAATAGCATTTATGTACGTGTTTACATACCTGTCATTATTATTAATATTGAGATAGATTAATCTGTTTTCTTCCATCCTTTAAAAAAAGATAAATGGCACCTGCCATTCTTAAAATTAATCAATCACAAATTCGTACTTCTACACCAGTTAAAAAACATTCTGATTAATGTATATCATTTATTATGAAAGTCTATCGTTTGAGTGCAGTGTAAACTTTGTACTTGCCTCCATACCATAGATTACATGGAATTTCATACTTAGTCACAGGCTTAATTAGAAGGCATTATATATGATGTTATTTTCCCCAAAATATTCAATTGAAAAATTTCATTGACAGACCACATTATTGTGTCCCAGCTCATCTTAGTTAGAAATAAAATCATGAAATGCGACGCCGTATATACCTGTTACAGCTTTTATGGTGTGCCCGGAGGTATTTACTCTCGCCAAATCTTGTTGGATTTTGAGGTTATGAGATCTATTAGGGATCATTTCATATTTTTGTGTGAAAGCGGTAGCAATAGCGGTATACCGCTGTTTTTCGGTACCAGCATTAACGCCCAGCTGGCTGATATAATGAACTCGTTCTATAAACGACCCGGATTCCCATTTACCAGCAAGGTTTGAGGTTCGGGATGCGGGGTCGGAAAGAGAAACAGTGGTACCGCAATCAATACCGCATTTTTATGCTCCCTTACAGTGCCCCTGAAATCGAGAAGGAATAATCATTGGTCTGGGCGGTAGAGGGGAAAGTGGCTACCGATGATGAAACCATCTCTTCACCGGTGGACCTACCGGTGGAATTGGTTTTCGGACGGCTGCTACAGTTGCAGCAGATACGCGTCATGCATGATGCAATGGCGACGTGGACATCTTTGTGTCGAACGCAAAACATGATGAACACGACCACGCCCTGCAAAAACAGAACAAATTGAAGACGCATCGAACATTAATACAAGATTAAAACGTAAATTTAAACTTAAATTTTACTGGACAGACCCTTCTAATGAATATTTTTATTGTCCGAAGACTTAAATAAATTAATAAATAAACATATTGCATATATTGTTCATTTGTTGTATTATTCTCGAAAAAATGAAATAACAACAAAAATGGTAAGACAAAAATTCCAGCTTATTTGGTGTGGCGGAGCGCATTTTTCGATACCCCGTTGAAAACTTGTAAAAAGGGTTATTTGAAACAGTTCAAGTTAACGTTTGGAGAACGGCTTTTTTAAAGACGCACAAAGCACAGTGATAAGGGAGACTGGGTTAGTCTCTGCCTACTTTAAGAACCATTATACTTTGTTCATATGGGTCAATTTCCCAGCTTGGACTCACATAAAAACTGAAAACAGACACATAGGCTACACTGTAAAACCGGTGAACACATGACGCGTTTATAATCTAAACCCTATTGAACAATAAAACACTTGGGTGTTTATCATAAATACAATGTGTTTATACGCGTAGGTTTAAACACAATGTTTAACTGGGTTTCAATAGACCCAAGACGCAATGACGTCACGCTTTGTTTACATGTGCGCTTTCCTATGGGAGCCAGGTCAGGGCACCAGACAAGGTAGGGACATAGGAAAGCGCACATGTAAACAAAGCGTGACGTCATTACGTCTTGGGTCTATTCAAACATGTGTTTAGTGTTTATTCATAAACGTGTCGAAAAGTGTATAAAGTGTTAAAGATTTACGTTTAATTTTGTGTTCAGAAGTTAAACACATGGTTTCATTTCATTCTGCATCACTAGATCATTTTTGTTTTGATAAAAAGAGGAAGAAATTGCAACCAAACTCTAAATTCGATAGAGAAACTGTGGCACTCGCCTGCAAGGAGTTGGCGATACAGAAGATGAGCTGGAAGATGAAAGTCGCCTCATTGATCGCAAAGAACCCAAAGCACCACGTCAACCCCATGAGGGTGGAGATTCCCACGGCATTTCGGAGGCGTTTGGCGATCTTCTTTGAGTGAGATGCCTCTCTCAGCTGCAAGAGACTGCGCATGACTAAGATGAAGGTGATGACGTTATGGATTAGGATGAGACCAATGGGAAGCAGAAGGCCGAGGTATAACACCAGACCGGGCTGCAGGAAGCAACTGGGATAAAAAGGGGAGCAACTTTAGTGTTTCATTCGTCAAGGCAAAAACATAGAGATGATTGATATCCTGTACATCAATTATAGCATCTTTCTCTTTCACAATCCTTATCTTCAACCTTATGGTTCTTGACTTACTAGTGTCTGTTCTTGTAGTGCTCCAAAGCCGCTGCCAAACTTACGGCTACAAAAATCACCGGAGATCCTGAGAGAGAAGAGAGAGGGAGGATTGTGTGAGGTTGGCCTACAGGTCTACAGTCACAGCAATGTTTAGGGAGCATGATGTGCCTAACTGATCCAGGGCGTTTTTGCGCATGCACAGACTTCAGATAAACGCAGAACGGAAGCAAAGTATACACGAATGTCTGCTGCCACCAAATGTCGAAAGTGTCTCCACTTGATTGGTTGAAAAACGCATTTTATTCGGTTTATTCACAATAAAGAATTATAAGCGTTGGTGGTGCAAAATCTGCTATTAGGTCCGGAGTGTATCATAGGAGAAATTAATCCGGCCGGTTTACGTTTTATTAGAAAATCTTCTGGAGGAACTAAATAATCAAGACGTTTCGCGAGAAATACATCCCGGTGAACGAGATACCGGTAATGCGTAGTTTGTCGACCCTGCGATTGGAAAATGGCATGTCCATATTAAGATAAATTTCAGGAAGTTAAATATTTTGATCGAAACTTACCCCAAGCAATAAGGCAAGCCTTAACCATGTATCGACCCGTAAATTCTGGGAACACTTTCACCATACAGTCGTAGAGATTCCTGGCTTCAACGGCCATCCACATCATAGTGGACAAAGTCAAGTAGTGGAGTAGAGCAGCAACAGACACACAAACAGGACCCTATCGGACAGATTTAAATAGTGAAATTGTACAGCAATCGCACAAGTTACAATCAGTCATTTTAGAAGTGTATTAGAAAGGCCCATTTCAGTTTGGAAAGAAAAGACATATTATTGTATTAATCCTACAGATTACATTACCGTTGCAGTATCGACACCGGCAAGGAACACGATGTACAACAACAGCAAGGAAAAACAGAAATGGATGAAGATCTGACGAGATTTGCCGCTGCGTAGTTTCCTAACGGTAAGAAAAATTGATGTTAGATACTTTGCTAATTTGCTGACTAAAACAAGTAACAGAAAAAGGAGTCAGGATTGTCTGAATATTTAAACTTTTTTCAAACTGCAAAGATGAACATACCACACGGATTTTCCCAATAAAAAAAAAGGATGTTTTGTGGCATATAAAGTTTACCCAATGAGAATTTGTTTTTAAAACCCTGTTCTTTAGACAATCAAGCGTCTTACTCCATTTTGGCAAAACCGAGTGCAAACTAATTAGGGAAACATTTCTGGTAACCAAAGAAGAAATATTACTAACGTAAGAAGTCTTACCTGACAGAGAGATATATGATCAACGTGATCACTAGCGCAGCGATTGACAGAGCACAACCAATCCTGCTGATGATATCGAGCGCCCGTTTTGCAACTGGGTCTTGAAGTATTTGGCCTTTGACATTCTAGGATAACAAATTACCAAACATGTAAAACGGTTCCAGTTCGCGATATAATTGACCGCTAGTGACTTGGTAAGAACAATGCAGTGATCAAATGCCTTCAAAGTCCAATACGGTTAAATGCACGAAGTTTAAAGCGCATTCACTACACAAGAGAAACATACTATAGGCTTTCAAGAATTTCAACTAGCACGCATGCCGGTGCGTTTTCCATTGAACATACAATGGACGATACATAATATTCAAATGTCGCTGAATTTAAACAAAATGTGGAATGAAAGACGTTTCTGTGTTTTTCCCCTGAAAATCGAATGTGTACCATTACCTACGCCTACTTACCACCAAGATGGCGTAATTTGTCGCATGGTTGCACTCACAAGAGACTTTCTTATTGGTCACTCCTCCGAGCTTACATCCAGTTGTTGACCAATCACCAACTCCGTCTCTTAGATTGAAATCCCAGGAGACACACTGGAAATTGCCGCTCAATTTTGTCTCCGATTCATTAGGAGAGGCGTGCTGGAATGACAAGAAAATTGAACTGTCAATATTCATAAAGAAAGCGCCGCGTTCAAAAGGCATATAATTGTAGCATTTTAATCAGGATAATTAGTCGAGAACTGTGAAATCTGTTTCGGATCTGGGGCCGATTTCATGCACAAAAATTTGCTTCAGCACGAAAAGCTTCCTCAGTAAACTCAGGTTACCAGCCAAAAATATGTGTGATGTACATTGCTTGTGACTGGTATTTAGCTGTTGTTTGCTTAGCATGCCAATCATATAGAGTTTTGGCTGGTAACTTGATTTTACTTAGCGATAATTTTTGCGCTTTAGCAAATTTTTGTGATTAAGCTGCAGCTCTAGAAATTGGTCCCTTTGCAACTCCACTTAATCTAGCTTATAATTAATACACCGATTCAGACACCGATTGGCTGTTAGTATACAAATAATGAATGTTTATGAGTGCGATGGTAAGAATAATTTCATGAGGTGACAGATTGAATGTTCCATTCCACGAGGCGAAGCCGAGTGGAATGGGACATTTCATCTGTCACCGAATGAAATTATTCTTAACATTGCACGAATGTGAAACATTCATTACTTGTTTTAGACAACGCCTGAATAAATCCGACAGATTGCATGCATGGATTTCTTGATGTAACGTTACAACGTGCCGTTTACCTTCTCAGTCCCGCATAAAACCGCGACAAAAAGTTGTCGAGTTCCGAATCAGTTAAACCTTCAATTGTTGTTCCTGCGTGTCTTGCAAATGTATCTAATCGTTTCACTGCATATTTGATTTGTCTCTTTGTATTTGGAGGTCAGCATCGCCTACGAGCTCCAATATTTCGTCGTCTGTTAGGAGAACAAACCGCGGCAGTTCGGGAAACTCGGCCCCAATGTTGTGTGAATGACAGCCCTGTTGTAGCGCCACCATAGTGACCGTGAAATTAGGGAAGTTCTTTTGGTTCTATCAATGCGCGCGCACCGTTTGATAGAACCATGTGATTGAACGTTTTGGGCGGTGCGGGTTCGCGTCGTGTGATGGGTCGAATAATTCAATGCACGTGATCGACGATCCACCAATCGGATGGCTGGGATTTATTCAGGTGTTGTATAATGGCTTTTAATAACTGTAGATAGCATCATTGGAATGATATTTCCAATGTGCAAGCAACAATAATATTCCATTTCTGTGATTTCTATCTGCCAATGACATATACCTACCTTAAATTTAATGACGAGTGGTTCAGTGAGGTTGACCAAGTCGAGACTCTCTACAGTCAGCGAGACGACAGGTGCAGCAACTCGAATATTGGCTCCTCTCTCTCCATTGTACTCTTTGATCAAAGCCGATTGGAACAACGTGTCGTTGCCGTAGATCAAGAAACTAGTTTGGAACGCAGTACGAGTTTCATCTAGACAAAGTGTACAAGAAAGACAAGAAAAATAAGTGCATCAACTTCTCTATGTTCTTCTAACTGGTCTCTTCAAACTTTCGAGCTGAAGTGCCGTGTGCACTTTTGAGGAGTTTTTGTTTTTGTTATCAGAAAGAATTAAAAGAAGTGCATTTTCTGAAAAGGTGACCAAATTATTTTGAAAGTAGATTTGATTTTTGAAAAAATGGGATTGAAATTAACAATGAAATAAAACAATCTGCAGCACGATGACCCTGTAAGTTATTGAAAGGAAATGGATTTTATTGAAAGAACGATTAAATGCACTAACTTAGATAAATGTAATCATTATTATAGCCTTTCTATGAGTTGAAGACTGTTATTCTTGATTGACAAACCAATCATCATTTCTGGAATATTTTCCACCAGATAAAAGGCGGTCCATGATACTTCACGCGAATGCGAACGCGAAGCGAATATCTCCGGGGTAACGGAGAAAGTCATAAATATAACAATTGATGGCGTCACAAAATTCGCCTCAAGACGCAGTCCGCTTGATATACGGATTGACGAGACGGGCAATGTTTGGTGTTAGATGAAAAACGACCTGTACCTAATTATTTTTTGTCAAAGTTCTTGTCAGAAATACAGAATTTCCCGAGCCCAACAGAACTACTTATAGGGGGGTAGGCCGACAATTTAAACTTACTAGCAGAGGACTGTTGCAAGTCAACAATGCTCTCTGGTAACTGTATCGATGCTATCACGTCAACATCATTTGGAATCTCGCGGGTATTCGCGAGAGTCCTGATCTCGGTACCAGCCAGTGCGCCCTCTTGTGATGACCATTGTCCAGGCTTTGAGTAATTTGATTGGCGAATGGACGCAAAGGCGAGTCCATTCCTGACCTGGGTTGGGTCAAGACTGACCGCCTCGACGTGGATGTAGTTCCGCCGTATACTGACTTGACCTTCCTGCTGTAAAGTGAAGGAGACCTGAGTCTCCAATGACTGGATGATGGACAAGGAGTTCCTAGCATCAGGAGGAGTGGGAGCTGCCATGATGACATTACTGACCGTCTCAATCACTGCATCAGTCACCTTTGTGTTAGGAAATTCATAGCAGAGATTATTTACAATCATGACATGCACAAGAAAATGTGACCAATACAAAGGAGCTTCGTTGTCGAAATTTATTAACAATTTTTTCCCTATAGATGTTGTAGTCAGCAAAACACTGTATACAAATTTGCAACGTGTAGTTAATACTGCTTATAATATCTTCATGCTGATTTCCTCAAATTTACCTCAGGGTTTCCAGATTTCACCGCGACAATGTTTATCAGAATGCTAGAAATTGCGTCTAAATCTTCGACAGTGACGGGATTCCCCGACGTATAATTGGCTGCAAACTCGGCCACTTCATCTACGTTACCCGGACCAACGAACACCTGTAAGTAAAAGGGATAATTGGGTAAAATAAATATCGATATTTACACTCTTTTGCCACCAAAGTCCAGGTGTTTTTTGTGTGTTTTTTCGTTAATTTAAGTTGTTTAAAGGAATACCTTTTCGACATCTTCGAGCGTGACGTCCTCACAACTTTGAATTTCCAGTTCTATCCATTGTCCAAATACTGAGCAGATCCTTACAACTGTCAGGGTTAATTAGATTTAAAAATGTATTATTTCCTGGGAAAATGCATGTTTGTTCTTGCCGTGTAACCGAAATCAAACACTTTTTGGATACATTCTTCAGTGTTTATTATTTTTCAAAGTGAGCAAAGAAAACTGGCAGGAGCGGTATTCGAATCTGCGACCTTCGGAAGACCGTACACCGGCGCTCATCTACCAACTGAGCTATATTGCCCTAGTTTGGCGACTTTCCAAATTGTCATTGTCTTTGTTCGGGGGAGGGCGCTAGTCAGACGTTTGGAGGTCGCAGGTTCGAATCCCGCTCCCGCCAGTTTTCTTTGCTGAAAATTGATTCAAATTTACCTAGTCAGTTTCTCTTGTAATTTGTTAAACAAATTATGTTTATTATTTGGTTACATTTCTTTACCAAGGTTTACTAACCTGATTTTGTTTTCTCCCCAAAGTTAATTGGCATTGTTACAGTGCCCTAGTTAGTCATAAATGTGACCTGGCAGCAATATCATGTAGCTGCTCAGCACAAAAATATTGCTTAGCATAAAAAGTCTCTCTTGGTAAAAACCGGATTACCAGCTAAATGTCCGTGTGATGTATATATTGCTTGTGACGAGTATTCAGCTGTTGTTTGCTTAACGTGAAAATCACAAGGAGTTTTAGCTGGTGGTGATAACCTGTGTTTATACTATTATAAGCAAGACGTTTTGTGCTAAGTAATCGAACTGAAAGTACCGTTCGTTGTGGATAGTGGATATTCGTCAAGGGATTCTTCTGTTGACCCTGATGTCGTCACAGGCCACGTGACACCAGCGGTGGTTTCCAGTGGACGCCTAAACCCTAAGGCAAAACATGTGGAGATACTTTGGTTATGAATGGAAACGCGACAGAGAAAGCTTGAACACACAATTATTGTAAATTAAAAACAAATAAAAATAAGTATATTTTTAAAGTTACATTGTAAAAGATTAATTAAGTTGTTGAATAACCATCACTTTCAGTGTGTACATCTAATGCAAACTTGACGCTATGTCGCTCATCTCAGCCTGTTTGATCCTGCTTGTTGGAAATTGAAGCCCTTAGATGGTCACGATTACAAACAAGTTTAGGACAAGACTTTCACATCACGCAACCCCACAAAACGAGCCTCATCTGTTTAAAAAGATTTTATGACAATAAACCATGTGTTGTTTTAACATTTTGAATAATTGAAAAGAGATGAAATTACCGCTTTGCCTTCGAAATTTACCAAAAATTCCAGGAAAAAAATATGCCTGACCACAAATATGTAATTACAAGTACCGTTCGTTGTGGTTTGCGGATATCCCTGAATGGACTCTTCTGTCGTCTCAGATTTCGTCACAGGCCACGTGACACTATTTGTGGTTTCGAGTTGACGCTCATCTCCTATAGGCACAACAATTGACTGGGTTAACAAGTTAGGTAGACACAAGCTGTGACGTCATCATCGTTTTATTTTATTAAATTCTTCACTTTCTGGTAATATACCAACGATTTTCTTAAAGTGCATGCCAAGCTGCGGCAGAATGGCGATGAGGAAATGTCTTAGGTTGAGAGTTTATAGGAAAATCCCAGAATGATCCTTGGAAACCCACGGAAATAGCCAGGGAATTGAAAACCAGATCCACATGTCTGTCCCAGGTAGGATTCGAACCTGGGTCACAAAAGTGAAAGGCGACGAAAGAAGCCCTGTGCCAACGTAGCCAATCTTAACGCCACGAATCAATGATTTTTCCAAACCCCTCACATTTGCGAAATGAAAGTGCGTGAGTGACGCCAATTTGTGACGTAAGTGTAATGTGGTAAAAACAGGACTAAAGTGGCTCTTTTAAAGCAATCGTATGCACTTAGGATGAAATGTCATAAAATATAAACATGACCACTTGCTCATAAGAATTTTTTATTTTGGATATTTTTTTAATCGCCAACGGGATGAAACCGTCAATTACAGGAATTGATAAGCCTATACAAAATAAAACATCATGATGTAAGAACACATGGGATTTCACGAAATAAAATGGTTATAACGACAGAAAATAAAAGCAACAACAATTCTCTCGATTTGATGTTGTTCACGTTAAATTCCTGCATTTATTCTCTTGGTAACTAAATGTTTCCGGTTTCCTTGCCAGATTTGTAAATGTAAATCCTCATGGGCACATAATATTGAATAAATAATCAAGGAGTTAGTCCAAATGAGATTCATTACAATAATCTTACCCGTTTTACAGACAGACCCCAGTGGTTGCGGGTCATCTGCACAGCGAAAATCATTCCATTCTCCTCCACTGTACATGAGAACGCAGTCCTCGCCTCCACCGTTATTTGGCTCACCAGTTTGCCAAAACGCCACATTCTAAATAAAGTCACCAATATTAACCCAATTTTATGCGATCATCTATCAACGCAAGCAGTGAGGTAGAAGTGGGGATCTGTAATACATTCAAAACCTCCTATTTTCTTTCTGTTGTTCAAACTTTAACCTTTTGGCAATGACCCTCATCATCCGTTTTTGTACACGGTTTTCAACCGTGGACCTTTCTCGACCGGGGACCCTACTGTCCTCTATTGCTAAAGCAACCCCCATGGAATTCAAAAACAACCCCACGCATAAATTGACTATGGTATATCTTAAATGTATTATTAGTTGGATAAAACCAACAGCAATAAATTAAGGATTTTCGTTAGTGGCAACTCTCTCGTTTGTGGGTTTGTGTGGTTCTGAAAAGAACCGGGTTAAACTCAAACTTTCGGACATCATCCTCTGCCCGTCGTCGGACAGTCTCCCAAAGAATCATACATTTCTCCATAATTCAAAGCTTTTCAACCCCAGAATGAAAAACATCATGCATCTTAAACATGGAAAATTATTACTAGAGTTGCGCAAACGTCAATCAAAATCATTCGCCGCGGTCGCCCATGGGTCGAGAACGTTCTGCTGTTAGACTTGATCAAGTTAAGTCAAAATACTTTTCACTGACCGTCTCTGTTCCATCCGTCCAGACGAACTGGCCTTCGTTTTGCTTGTCGTTCAAGCCAATCCAGCAAAACTGACCGATAGTTCCTGCATTGGCAAAAGTGTTTAATTAATACAGATCATTAATTTTATCGTTATGCCAAACAAAATAGCTAAATAGATATGGGTTAGAGGGTATGATATATTTAAAATTAGCCATTAAATATACGTTTTTAAACATGTATAACATGAAGCTAATATGACGGTGTAAGTCTAGATGTCCTCTTTTTTATAAGTTCTTAATTCTGAGTTTAATTTAATTTGTATGTTTCGGTTCTTATTTATTTCTTATTTGTATTGTGTTTTTAGTTTTAGTTTAATTTTAATATTTGAAATGCTTGTATGTACCCCAGCGCCCCGAAGTAGAATACGAAATAAATAAATAAAGAAAGAAATTGATGAAGGTTTTTCAATAGGTTTCGTTGTTTTTCATGGGTATATGAACATGCAGTAAAAAAAAAATGACGTGTCCGAGTATAGATTGCCATCATTGTGAAACGGTTTTTAAGTTGAATTTACTCACGGAACACGTAGTCCTGCTCTTCTCGGCTGTGGATGCTGACAAGATTCGCCTGCTGAGCTCTACACGAGGCATCTGCTTGCTCCCAAGTCATCCTTGTAGTCACAAACTTATAGCACATCCTAGTTGTATCAAAGAACCGCCAGCCATCGGGGCAAGCTAGGCCTTGAGGAGACACTGTATGTCACCTAGCCTTGATCAAGGATGTCAATCTTGTTCCCTACTAACAAGCGAGCGCTCAGTGCAAGCTGGCCTAGCCTGCACGTACGTACGTGTACGTACGTCCCAACACACATCCGTAAACAGTACGTAGAATACAGCACATGACAGTTGACATGTACGTACGTGCCCAGCCCCCACCATACGTACACGCATAGTTGAGGCAAATGACGCCTCAACTATGCGTGTACGTATGGTGGGGACTGGCACGTACGTAAATGTATCATGCACTATACTGTATCCTACGTACTGTTTACGGATGTGTGTGTGGACGTACGTACATGTACGTGCAGGCTAGGCCAGCACTGGGCGCTCGCTCGTTAATAGGGAACAAGCTTGACATCCTTGATCAAGGCTATATATTATGTCACCAGTAAACATTTCAGTTCATTTAGTCTGTGGGATTACCTAAGGAACAGGTTCGTACGCTTGTCACTAAAGTTTATCTCATCTAAATCTTCCTTTCCCTAAAAAAGGAAAATCCGAAAAATAGCTGATGGGAAGGGCTGACTTTCACCTATCAGAAATGTAGGGTTACACTGTATGTTTTAAAAGCAGTGGCACGTTTAAAGCCATGTCTGTTCTCTGAATGAACATTTTAATTTAATGGATTCCGTTATTTCGAATAACCCTGCCTATTAACAGGGGCTAATAATACATGTACAGTAATCAGTTATGTTCGTAACATGAATAATATACCGCAAACTACAACACATGGGCGGATTCACGATTCTTGGTGGTGGTGGTGGTGGTGGTGGGGGGGGGGGGGGGGGGGGGATCTAAATTGTTCCTACATTTGCCTAAAAAGTTGACTCTCAAAATGTTTAGCCTGCGAACAAATTTAAAGTGGGGGGGGGGGGGGGGGAGGGCACACTTTCTCAACGTTGGTGGCGCTATTTAACCTAATTGTTTTGTTCTTACCCGTACACGCAAAAATAGACCTTTACAGGGTATTGCTTTTCTTTTCTGGTTTGCTACTTTATAGGCGTTGGTCCTTACAAGAAAAAAATGGCAACGAGCAGGGGGGGGGGGGGTTCGACCCCCAACTTACCAGGGATGATTCTGCTGAAGAAAATTAGGTAAAAACTGGCAAAAGTTACAGAAGTATGACAAAATTTACTTGAACTCCCGCTTATATCCATGGCAAAAAATGGTCTCCTGATGACAATGTGTGACTATTGAAACCGCCAACTCGCGTCTGCTTCCAGTATCAAGCTAATTCACAATTGAGGGGTTCAGTTAAAACGAAAGAGGAAACGCGTACTTTATTTATGCAGTTTTATTGTTCTTTTTACTTTTTCGTGAAATACAATCGATTCTAAATACCCATAGAAGAAGTAAAAAGGCCATGACAGCTTAACAACGAGGAAATGCATTGTTCAATATTTATGCTTCAATGAGCAGTGTATGGGTACATTGCTAAACATCAACATTCCGGGGGTAGTTCTTTTGTGAAATTCTAAAGCCACCGTCTTTTCTTACAACATGGTAACATTTATTAAAGTTCTATACATGGCATCACTAGAGATAGACTGGTTCACGATCCCTCCATCTTTTCTTTTTTTTCTTCTTTTTTGACAAACTCTCGAGCAATAATAAGCCGTTTCGCGATTCGCGGATACCGCCATCTTCGTGCACTGCACTGAATTTTGCACTTGCCCCCTAAAGATAGTAAGCCACTAAATACTAACCCGCGTAGCGGTTCGGGCCATTTCGGATAAGACCATCCGAGAATGACGTCACACGTACAACACATGTATACATGTAATATGTGCGTACGTACATGTTATAGCGTACGCACTACACCAAACCACAGCCGGGTCGGGAGTGGGGTACATGTACGTGTAGTCGGTGGAACGTAGGGTGAACGGCGGGCCGCTGGGTGGACGGCGCGGCCGGGGTGACCGGCTGTCGGCTGAGTGCGCGTGCCGGGCCGGGGCGGGGTGCTTCGCGCGTTGGGCGAGTGGACTGGGTTGGGGATCAATCGCGAACGAAAATTACCACTTCTTTTACAACATGCTGTTCTTTTTTCAAAGGCATCCTTGACTGTGATATGTACATTTTTGGCATTACAGGCAGCATATAGGATTTATTTATTTATTACATTTCTTTACCCAGGGTGTGCCCAAACAGTTTAAAACTGGTTTCCATTGGGCCCTGCATATTTTTAGTTAAAACTGAATATTTACACATTCATACAAAATATTTAAACAAATACAATAATGTTTACACAAATAAATCTATTTTCGGTTAACTTTTCAACTCTCCAGAAGCCTATTGCTGATTTACAGGATGGGCGAAAAACCCGCGAAAAAAAAGGATGTTTTTATTGTGTTCAAATTGGCCTCCTAAAAAAGAGAGATCCTCTGGAAATGTCTGATTCTTAAAACTTTTATAAAATTCTGTCCCTAAACCCCCTCCCCGAACCCAGGTTACCCGGAACTGCCCCCTCCTACTTAGACCTATAATTGTAACCACCAAAAACCAGTGCACTGAGAATAAGCCAGTCAAGGATAACAAAAGTGCAATAAAAAGCTATTTATTCTGGCAAGTTTATGATGAGAGGGCTGTAATTACCATTTTAAAAACATCTATGTTCATCTCAAGTAACAGGTCTCACAAGTTAGTACATTGAGACTAACCACTGAGACCTGGCTGCGTACAAATTCCATATTAAAAGCTGCAAGAAAAGTTAAAAACCAAATCCATCTTCATCTCAAGTTACAGGTCTCACAAGTTAGTACATTAAGTCAACTAACCACTGAGACCGGGTTGTGTTTAAATTCCGTATTAAAAGCTGTAAGAAAAGTTTCAAAACTAAATGCATCTTCATCTCAAGTAACAGGTCTCACAAGTTGAGTCAACTAACCACTGAGACCTGGTTGTGTTCAAATTCCGTATTAAAAGCTGCAAGAAAAGTTTCAAAACTAAATTCATCTTTATCTCGCAAGTTAGTACATTGGAGTCAACTAACCACTGAGACCTGGTTGTGTACAGTGTACAAATTCCGTAAATTTGTTTGAAACTTTTCTTGCAGCTTTTAATATGGAATTTGTAGCCAGGTCTCAGTGGTTAGTTGACTCAATGTACTAACTTGTGAGACCTGTTGCTTGAGATGAAGATGGATTTGGATTTGAAACTTTTCTTGCAGCTTTTATTACGGAATTTGAACACAACCAGGTCTCAGTGATAAGTCGACTCAATGTACTAACTTGTGAGACCTGTTACTTAAGATGAAGATGGATTTGGTTTTTAAACTTTTCTTGCAGCTTTTAGTATGGAATTTGAACACAACCAGGTCTCAGTGGTTAGTTGACTCAATGTACCAACTTGTGAGACCTGTTACTTAAGATGAAGATGGATTTAGTTTTGAAACTTTTCTTGTAGCTTTTAATACGGAATTTGAACACAACCAGGTCTCAGTGGATAGTCAACTCAATGTACTAACTTGTGAGACCTGTTACTTGAGATAAAGATGAATTTAGTTTTGAAACTTTTCTTACAGCTTTTAATACGGAATTTGAACACAACCAGGTCTCAGTGGTTAGTTGACTAAATGTACTAACTTGCGAGACCTGTTGCTTGAGATGAAGATGAATTTGGTTTTGAAACTTTTCTTGCAGCTTTCAATACGGAGTTTAAACACAACCAGGTCTCAGTGGTTAGTTGACTCAATGTACCAAATTGCGAGACCTGTTACTTCAGATGAAGATGTACTAACTTGTAAGACCTGTTGCTTGAGATAAAGATGGATTTGGATTTAAAACTTTTCTTACAGCTTTTATTACGGAATTTGAACACAACCAGGTCTCAGTGATAAGTCGACTCAATGTACTAACTTGTGAGACCTGTTACTTAAGATGAAGATGGATTTGGTTTTTAAACTTTTCTTGCAGCTTTTAGTATGGAATTTGAACACAACCAGGTCTCAGTGGTTAGTTGACTCAATGTACCAACTTGTGAGACCTGTTACTTCAGATGAAGATGGATTTAGTTTTGAAACTTTTCTTGCAGCTTTTAATACGGAATTTGAACACAACCAGGTTTCAGTGGTTAGTTGACTCAATGTACTAACTTGTGAGACCTGTTACTTGAGATGAAGATGGATTTGGATTTGAAACTTTTCTTGCAGCTTTTAATACAGAATTTGAACACAACCAGGTCTCAGTGGATAGTCAACTCAATGTAATAACTTGCGAGACCTGTTGCTTGAGATAAAGATGAATTTGGTTTTTAAACTTTTCTTGCAGCTTTTAATATGGAATTTGAACACAACCAGGTCCCAGTGGTTAGTTGAGTTAATGTATTAACTTGCGAGACCTGTTGCTTTAGATAAAGATGAATTTAGTTTTGAAACTTTTCTTGCAGCTTTTAGTATGGAATTTGAACACAACCAGGTTTCAGTGGTTAGTTGACTCAATGTACTAACTTGTGAGACCTGTTACTTAAGATGAAGATAGATTTAGTTTTGAAACTTGTCTTGCAGCTTTTAGTATGGAATTTGAACACAACCAGGTTTCAGTGGTTAGTCGACTCAATGTACTAACTTGCGAGACCTGTTACTTGAGATTAAGATGGATTTGGATTTGAAACTTTTCTTGCAGCTTTTAATACGGAATTTGAACACAACCAGGTCTCAGTGGATAGTCAACTCAATGTAATAACTTGCGAGACATGTTGCTTTAGATAAAGATGAATTTAGTTTTGAAACTTTTCTTGCAGCTTCTAATACGGAATTTGAACACAACCAGGTCTTAGTGGTTAGTTGACTCAATGTACTAACTTGTGAGACATGTTACTTGAGATGAAGATGGATTTGGTTTTTAAACTTTTCTTGCAGCTTTTAATACCGAATTGGAACACGACCAGGTCTCAGTGGTTAGTTGACTAAATGTACTAACTTGAGATGAAGATGGATTTAGTTTTTGAAACTTTTCTTGCAGCTTCTAATACGGAATTTGAACACAACCAGGTCTCAGTGGTTAGTTGACTAAATGTACTAACTTAACTTGTGAGACCTGTTGCTTGAGATAAAGATGGATTTAGTTTGAAACTTTTCTTGCAGCTCTTATTGTGGAATTTGAACACAACCAGGTCTCAGTGGTTAGTTTACTAAATGTACTAACTTGCGAGACCTGTTGCTTGAGATGAAGATGAATTTGGTTTGAAACTTTTCTTGCAGCTTTGTATACGGAATTTGAACACAACCAGGTCTCAGTTGTTAGTTGACTCAATGTACTAACTTGTGAGACATGTTACTTGAGATGTAGATGGATTTGGTTTTGAAACTTTTCTTGCAGCTTTTGATACCGAATTTGAACACAACCAGGTCTCAGTGGTTAGTTGACTAAATGTACTAACATGTGAGACCTGTTACTTAAGAGGAAGATGGATTTGGATTTGAAACTTTTCTTGCAGCTTTTAATACGGAATTTTAACACAACCAGGTCTCAGTCGTTAGTCGACTCAATGTACTAACTTGCGATACCTGTTGTTTGAGATGAAGATGAATTTGGTTTTTAAACTTTTCTTGCAGCTTTTAATACCGAATTTGAACACAACCAGGTCTCAGTGGTTAGTCGACTCACTGTACTAACTTGTGAGACCTGTTACTTGAGATGAAGATGGATTTGGTTTTTAAACTTTTCTTGCAGCTTTTAGTATGGAATTTGAACACAACCAGGTCTCAGTGGTTAGTTGACTCAATGTACTAACTTGTGAGACCTGTTACTTAAGATGAAGATAGATTTAGTTTTGAAACTTGTCTTGCAGCTTTTAGTATGGAATTTGAACACAACCAGGTTTCAGTGGTTAGTCGACTCAATGTACTAACTTGCGAGACCTGTTACTTGAGATTAAGATGGATTTGGATTTGAAACTTTTCTTGCAGCTTTTAATACGGAATTTGAACACAACCAGGTCTCAGTGGATAGTCAACTCAATGTAATAACTTGCGAGACATGTTGCTTTAGATAAAGATGAATTTAGTTTTGAAACTTTTCTTGCAGCTTTTAGATGGAATTTGAACACAACCAGGTCTCAGTGGTTAGTTGACTAAATGTACTAACTTGAGATGAAGATGGATTTAGTTTTGAAACTTTTCTTGCAGCTTCTAATACGGAATTTGAACACAACCAGGTCTCAGTGGTTAGTTGACTAAATGTACTAACTTAACTTGTGAGACATGTTGCTTGAGATAAAGATTAATTTAGTTTGAAACTTTTCTTGCAGCTCTTATTGTGGAATTTGAACACAACCAGGTCTCAGTGGTTAGTTTACTAAATGTACTAACTTGCGAGACCTGTTGCTTGAGATGAAGATGAATTTGGTTTTGAAACTTTTCTTGCAGCTTTTTATACGGAATTTGAACACAACCAGGTCTCAGTGGTTAGTTGACTCAATGTACTAACTTGTGAGACATGTTACTTGAGATGTAGATGGATTTGGTTTTTAAACTTTTCTTGCAGCTTTTGATACCGAATTTGAACACAACCAGGTCTCAGTGGCTAGTTGACTAAATGTACTAACATGTGAGACCTGTTACTTAAGAGGAAGATGGATTTGGATTTGAAACTTTTCTTGCAGCTTTTAATACGGAATTTGAACACAACCAGGTCTCAGTGGTTAGTTGACTCAATGTGCTAACTTGTGAGACCTGTTGCTTGAGATGAAGATGGATTTGGTTTTGAAACTTTTCTTGCAGCTTTTAATACGGAATTTGAACACAACCAGGTCTCAGTGGTTAGTTGACTCAATGTACTAACTTGTGAGACCTGTTACTAGAGATGAAGATGGCGGATTTGGTTTTGAAACTTTTCTTGCAGCTTTTAATACGGAATTTTAACACAACCAGGTCTCAGTGGTTAGTCGACTCAATGTGCTAACTTGTGAGACCTGTTACTTGAGATGAAGATGGATTTAGTTTTGAAACATCCCGCCCGGCTGGGCCGCGGCAGTCCACCCGGCCGCGCCGGTCCACCATCGACTATGGTTTGGTGCGTATGCTATAACAAACATACGTACGCACGTATGTATTATCGTACGTGTGACGTCATTCTCGGATCGTCTTATCCGAAATTGCCCGAAGCGCTACGCGGGTTAGTGGCTTCCCTAAAGATAGTGGCATCGAAGAAAGATGGCGGTATCCATGAAACGGCTTATGAGAGACTTTGGGACGCGTGTTGGCAGGTGACATACCGGTCCTTTTCCATCGGATGCTTTCTCACCAGTGATGCGGTCCGCTTATATTTTTTCCGTAGGCGGGTGAAGCAATAATCATGAATAATTCTGTAGTTTTTATGAGAAAGTTATGTTTATTCATTATATTAATAGAACAGAACGTCACAGCATTGTTATTATTTATTCAACTTGTTACCTCAATCATTTTAAAGAACGGTTGTTGTCGCGCTGCTACAGACTAGTTTAGTGGATAGTGGGATGGGCTATGGATAAAAAAGTCCTTATTCCAAATCCACCTGTACCCATTTTTTTGTATTTATTTATTCATTTATTACATTTCTTTACCCAGGGTGTGCCCAAACAGATTAAAACTGGTTTCTATTGGGGCTCTGCGTACAGTGGCGTAGCCAGGCTCTTCCTAGAGGGGGGCAAACGGGGGGGCATGGCTATTTTCAAGGGGGGAATTCGACTTTGTTAAATAGGTCCACGCTATAGTAACGCATATCTACACACTACAGATGGCGAAAATCCCAATTTTCCAGAGGGGGGGGGGGGGGGGGGCAAGAGTGGGGGAAAGAGTTCCCACAGGGGGGAAGTTGACCCCTTGCCCCCCGCGAAAATTGTTTCACCCGCCTACGGAAACAAATAAGCGTGCGGTCCTGCTTGAAACGAGCAAACAAGGACCGGTATGTCTGCTGCCACCAGCGTCTTAAAAGTCCCATGCACGCACAGTGTTGTCCAGGAATTTAGGAATAGTGGACACCGGAAAGAACCAATATGGGACATCGAAAGGTTAAGCAAAATTGGAATTTAGACACATTACTTATAGGCCCACTAACTAGTAAACCCTTCTCATTGGACTTGAAACTTTTGACCAATCAGGCACGGTTGAACAATATCTCTGTGCATTCGTTTCTTCAAACCTCTGACTTTGAATATTTGAGTTCTAACGTTAGGTCCTGAGATTATGCCTAGATCTGAGGCACTTTTTGTCTAAATATACGTCAAAGACTTTAGTTGATCACCGAATTGGAGCATGTTCATTTTATTTATGCATTAAGGCTTCAGATTGGCAGTGGAGCCGCAGGATAGCTTGAGACGAAGCCAAAGCTATTTGAGAAAATGGCCGGGCTTAATTTGTCGATGTCTGACTGAAATTTCCCATAATGCAATTGGTAAATCAAGATGGCGACCTCCATGGCGCGGCATTCGTCGACGTGAAACCTGACGGATTTCATTTCTCTGCCAATAGGAAGAAGTCAGAAATAAGCTAAACATTTAAAGGGTGGAGTTGGTAAGATACAACAATAAAAAGTAGAATTTGGATATGAAGATCGCTCTTATGGTGGCTGAAAAGCCACAACTGGCTCAGTCTCTGGCGAAGATTTTGTCCCGTGGTAATTTACATTCACGCAAAGCATCAAACGGCGTGTGCTCTGTGCACGAATACACTGGGAACTTTCGCGGAGAGCCATGCAAATTCAAGGTAGGCATATTATTTGGAAATATTTTACTTTAATACCGGCGATTGTGTAGTGTAGGGCCCCTCTTTATTTTTCGATCAAATTAGGCATAGAGTCAAGGGTATTTTTTGTCATTCCAAAATAAAATGACTTTTTCAACTTAAAGCAGACTTTTCTTAATTCTATTGACATCGTGATCGTTTTTTGTAATTTTGAACAGTTTATTGCGGGGAAAAAGTTCAATATCCGGCCATCACTTAGACCTCGTGCACAAAGTCTATGGGCCATGACAGAAAAAAATTCTCCTCCTAAATTTGTGTTTCTTCATTAGATTTAACGTTACACTTTTTGGGTAGTTTTTAAGTCATATTAACCCTAACCCTCCAGGGCATGTTTGCGAGAACCCTGCCAGACGCATCAGATTGCATACTTTGTCACATTGACTTGTGCGGAGAGTGCAGCAAAGTGGAGCTGTCAGCACAGATGCACTGTGCTGCGTCTGGCAGGGTTAGGGTTAAGGGAAAATACGTGATGGCCACGTATGGAACTCTTTCCGTTCGTCGTTGTGATCGCCATCTTTATTTTCGCATTGCGTTTTGTCGTCCTCATCGCCGCTTTACCCCAAAACTTTCCTCAAAAACTAAAACCCTGCCCTTTATCTACGACATACCTGTTGGTTTGTAATGTCGCTAACTAGTTTGGCAATTCCAATAACCTAAAAGTGGATTTTTGTTCCCTTATAGGGAATAGGGCCCTACACTACACAATCGCCTTAATAGGCCTACTACCTCCACCAAAATGGGTCGGGGAAGAAAAATCTTCATGATCAACTGTCACCTGTATTGGCGATTGTCATGATTGTGTAGTGTAGGGCCCTGTTCCCTATAAGGGAAAAAAAATCCACTTTTAGGTTAATGGAACTGCCAAACTAGTTAGCGACATTACAAACCAACAACGGGTATGCCATAGATATAGGGCAGGGTTTTATTTTTTGAGGGAAATTTTGGGGTAAAGTGGCGATGAAGACGACAAAATGCAACGCGAAAATAAAGATGGCGATCACCGCGACGCACAGTAAACACGCAAAACCGCGTTGATTCGCATGCCAACTGCCGTAAAGCGCGTAAGAAAATTTGATTTTCTACCGCAATAAACTGTTCAAAATTACAAAAAAGAATTCAAAAGAATTAAGATAAGTCTGCTTTAGGTTAAAAAAAAGTCATTTTGAAATGAGAAAAAATACCCTTGACTCTAATTTGTTCAAAACTAAAGAGGGGCTCTACACTACACAATCACTGTAGTATCCAAAAAACAATGTATGGCACTATGTGTACAGTCTCAATGAACATATATTTTGCTTATGGCCAAGAATATCTAACAGAAAGCACACACACTTTCCTCCTCTATGAGACATGTACATGTATATTACACAACAAGTTTCTGTCGAAAGTTTTCAACTTCTAATGTCGTACCATATGTTTTATACAGTTTTGAACATGAATGGATGGTATTTTGTCAGATGTTTCTTTTCCTGACCCACATTGGTGGGGATGTCAAAGTAAAATCTTTCCCACCACAATTTGAATAGACTGTCGTTTATTTTAGAACACATTGTAATTTATAGCACTTTTACTTCCTTGAATCTATTGGCAGTTCACCTCTGTGTGTGGTCACGTGATGGGCCTGGATTTCAATGCTCGGTTCAACAATTGGGACAGGGTGGACCCGGTATGTATACATGCATCATTTTTGCACTTAGTGGCCATTATTTAAATAAAATCGCTGGAGCTCACCCCGGTAATATAACCTGATGACTTGACCTGATTTGGTGTTTGTGTGTCCCTAGTGTGTACGTGCACTGTCTCCGAGGACAAGAGAAGAAAGGAAACACAAAGAAACCTTTCAGTCCTCGAACGTAGAGTCTTTCGTTGAAATCGGTCCTCGAACGTAAGGATACGTGCTTAGTCTATGGGGGTTGGTTATATTAAAGGAACAATAGGAAACACAAAGCATTGTCCTCGGACGTATTGGGGAAGTACGACTGTGTGCACAGTCATGTTTTACTCGTGTACATGTACAGGACTCAAGCTTTTCTCTTGCATTGTTCCTATTGTTTTAGGGCTGTCCCGATCATCAACTGAATATTCAAATAGCTTTTTGCCGGTTCGAATATTCGGAAAAAATATATATGCACGTACAGATAAGACTCTGATGCTATTTTAATAGAAAAGTTACGGAGCTTAGCAGTGTCAAATGCAGTATTTTTTTGTGGACAATGGTTTATTGTTCCCGACCATAAAACCCTTGACACTTCTAAAATAATTAATGCAAAAACTCAGGCTGGAGTTTGGTTTCTTGTTATCAGAACGTTATTCGTTATTTGAACGTTATTCGTAATGATCTTGATACAATGCAAAAACTGTCCATCGGGTCATCTATAATATCAATCGTTGCATGTAAAACACCGGCGTGCTTTGCGTGGAACTGTTTACCGGCGCGGCATGCAGTTGCAGCAGACGCCTGAAAGACTTGATCGGCGAGTATCGAATATTCGAATATTTGGTCCAGCCCAGTCTCGAATAATCGAATACTAAATTATTCGAAAATGAACAGCCCTACATTGTTTGGTCTCATAAGGTTTGTACATGGAGACTACCAAGGACTTGAGCTCAGGTCCTCAGTTGTATTGTAATCACTAATCCCCTATTGTCCCAAGTCCTCAGACATAATGGATAATCTGTACAGTCGGGTACATGTACATGATCCCATGTTTGTTGCTCGTATGCACCTATAAATCCCCCCCCCCCCCATGCCACCCCACCCTTGAACACCAGGATTGTTTTTTATTTCTTTAACAAGGGGAGGGGGATTTTGGCTTCTCTTTGAGTGGAAATAAAAATCTGCTAAAAATCAGAGAATGGTGCCCCAGTGGTGCGGATTTGGTCACTTTTGAAGTGTCATTCCCCATGTTGGGGGTTGGGTCACCTAGGAGAGGAGGGGTGGGGGAAACAGTTGACAGTAACAATGTATTTAAATTTTTCTTGAACTTAATGTACATGTATATATGTAGTGCTTTGACCTTTGACCTTTGACATCTCTTTTTCAGGTGGAGTTGTTTGTCGCCCAAACGGAGCAAAAGGAGGCTAATCCCAAATTGTCGATCCCGCGAGTCTTACAGCAAGAGGTTTGTGCACATAACGCAAAATTTGTCGCGAGACATGCATACTCTTTCTCTAGTACACGAAGGTTTGGGCGTACGGTGGAACACCGCTATAACGAACATCGCGGGATCCACAGATTTTGTTAGGTATGGCGATCATTCGTTATAGCGATTTTCAGCTGCCAGTCCGCCAACATGGCGTCTGGTCTTTTAAATAGCGGCCTCTTGCGTCGTATTTCAAGTGCGCCCTCTTTTGATTGTAATTGAACATGTGCAAGCAACAGTTGGATTTTTCCTTCTATTTCATGGGGAAATAACAGCAGCCTGTCACTCTTCAACAGCCCAAATACCCCGTACATTTTTTAGTCTGTTGCCTTTTTTTCAACAACAATGTTCGGTAAGTTTTGTACACAAAGTTTGGGAGCCGAATGTTCGGTATAGCGGTGTTCGTTATAGCGGCG
This sequence comes from Hippasteria phrygiana, assembly GCA_037893225.1. Taxonomy (NCBI): domain Eukaryota; kingdom Metazoa; phylum Echinodermata; class Asteroidea; order Valvatida; family Goniasteridae; genus Hippasteria; species Hippasteria phrygiana. The sequence goes on along the minus strand of JAZGUH010001154.1, from coordinate 56,841 downwards.
TTCCACTGTATGTCAGTTTCTTACGAAGCTTTTTCTGGATGATTCTCTGCAGGGGCGAGGAGTGGACTATCTGATTCTGTGGTTGGATTGTGATAAGGAAGGGGAGAACATCTGCTTTGAAGTAGTTGATTGCGTCCTTCCTGTCATGAATAAAACCTCCATGAGACAACAGGTGAATATGAATGTCAGACGATTAAAGTGAGAGTTGTGCACTTCTCGGCCTGGTGTTTAGCACCTTAGGCTTGGTGCTTTCCAAGAGCCTGTGGGGAGGAATTCACAGGTGTACTTAGGAAGGAACCTACGATCTACTTACAAATGAAAAGCGTGAGCTTGCAGGGGGTTGGTTGGCTTTAACCCAATTTCCTCTTCGTAAGTGTGTGGTCATTTGGACCGGGATGTGCCATGAACATGATTTGAGTATGCACATGTAGCAGCCCAAGTTGGTTGCCTCCCCCCCCCCCTTAATTTTGCATTAAACCTTACTTTATACTTTATACCATTAAGAACAAATGGATGAGATTCTTCTGACTTTCGGCGGAATTCCGACTTTGGGACCTTGAAAATCTGACTTTCAAATTAAGTTCCGACTTTTGTTATAAAAGTTGGAACTTTTCCCCCTTATATTACTTTGCATTTCACCAAGAAATATTCAAACTTGAAAATAAATATTCAAATTTTTGATAATTGATTGAACATTCCAATATTTGAATATTTAGCACAGCCTTAGTTGGAGAAAATTAGTCTTTCTAAAATTGCAGACACAATCCGTTGCTCTTCTTGTGGATTTGTGTAGTAATAAGCTGAAAACTCCTTGTTTACAGACAATATTCCGAGCCCGCTTCAGCGCAATCACAGACAGTGATATCCGAGGTGCAATGGACAAGCTCGTTGAGCCCAACAAAAATGAGTCGTTGTCTGTCGATGCTCGGCAAGAGTTAGATCTGAGGATCGGATGTTCCTTCACTAGATATCAAACCAAGTTCTTCCAGGTAAAGATTAACATACACATTAACCCGTTCCGTACCAATGTCGAGTTTACTCGACAGGCCACAGCACCCCTGTTCTTTACCAATGTTGAGTTTACTTGTCAAGAAAACCACACACATACATTGTAGCAACCAAACAACAGATATATTCACCATGTTTCAATAAACTCTAGTGTTTGTGTTTTTTGCTGTCCATACTTCATCCTCATACCAACGGAAAGAGCTTTTTCAGATCTTTCTGATGGTGCTACCAAACTTATGTGTCACTGGTAAAATATTTTGAGAAAACTGTATCCAAAGTTTCTTCCACAGTCCTTTGTAGGGAGTGCCATTTGTTCGTGTGACAAACAACTTTCCTGTTTGGTAAAAGTAGTCTAGAAGAGAAAACAGCCGTAACTTCGCTTTTTTGGCAGCTATAACTTTCATTTTTACACCATATACTTTTCATGAAACAAACTTTCCACACAACATTTTCCTTTTCAATCAATTCTTGAGGGTGAAAGCTTTGGTTGAAAATACAACCATTCAACAAGCAGTCAGCTGCTTTTTCTGCTTGAGTGGTTCAAGCTTGACTGAACAAAGAATGCGGTACTGGGGGAAGATAAGCCAATAAACAGTGTGGGTGGCATCTGTGGCTTGTGCGTAAAGCGCTTGCCTCTCGCCAATGTGGCCCAGGTTCAATTCCCGGCTCGGACCATATGTGAGTCTCTACTCACATATGGTGCGTTGGTTCTCTCCTGTGCCACGGGGGTTTTTCTCCGGGTTCTCCGGCTTTCCTCCCGGAGGAAAAATCAAACACTTTCGATCTCTGGCTGTGCTCCGTGGTCATATATGGGTCGATGTGGCCGGCTGCCAGAGGCGCCTTTACATGCCAGCGACTCGACCACGTTGTAGCCGCGTCCTTCGCAATTCAGCATCCCAGCTGCGAGTAAGGATGATTAGCCTCCCAAATTATTAGTATTATTATTATTAGTGTGGTAATGAAAGGGTTAAACTTACTTTACAAAGCAGAATGTAACTTCATGGGACACTTCTCAGTATTGTTGATTTTTGTTTTTACACGTTGCACTTTGTACCTCCACTGAGAAAGCCCCCAGTAATTTACATGATGTATCAGTTTTTTAGCATCGGCGTAAAGAGCAAAAGCGTCTTATATCTTCATAATTGTTTTGTTTAAGTGTTGATTCTAGAAATTTCTTACCAGTCTAGTACATTTCTTGAGCTTTTTAGCCCCATGGTCCAGCAATTTTTTCTCTGAAATTTGAGCCCCAAGCGTTCATGTGCGAACAGTTTGTCTGCACAACAGTATCAATCAAAATCCTTCCAAGGGCCCTAGAATTCAACAGATTTTCTGCAGAATGTAAAATGGCCTATTCACATTCCTTATGAAAGAAATGTTAGACGTGCTTTTGGCTATTGAAGTATTTATTCAGCTCTGTCCACTATTCTTGTTTCTTCTTTTGATTTCTAAAAACAATATTCCTCCTTTGTCCAGGGTAAATATGGAGATTTGGACAGTACTCTAATTTCCTTTGGACCGTGTCAAACACCTACACTTGGTCTCTGCGTGAATCGACATGATCGGATACAAGAATTCAAACCGGAAGCATTCTGGGTCCTACACACTGAGGTAGGTGTGGTTATGGTATTACAGAAAGGGGCGGGGTCTGAAATTGAATAAATATTGAAGTACTCATCCACTAGATGTGTTTGATACAAGAATTTGCAGCTATTTTTTACAGTTTCAATGAAAATAACACTGACTTCTAAAAGAATTATACAAATTGGAGATTTCGTCGAGGCCTTTTTCCAGTGGTAAATTTTTATAAACTTAATGACTGATTCTAAAAGAGCAGGCACACTTTCAGTTTAATTTAAAAATGCAGAAACATTTGAGGCAATTATTAAAATGCATCTATTTTAGGAGCTAGACATTCAACTTAAAGTAGAAGTTTGTGATTGTGTTATTGATTGAGGGGTTTGCTGTTTAACTTCCATTATTCATGATGTTGTTTAAACCCAACCTTCCCAAATCCTTAAAAATATCCTCTTTGCAAAGTGGAGGAATTTGGAGGATTGAGGGCCTTTGGAAGTTGAAACATCGGAGGATTTTGCAGGATTGGGGGAGTGGTTCCCAGTAACAAACATTGGAGGATTTGGGAATCGGAGGATATTGTATGTTTCAGGTTACATGTAGGAAAAATGATGTATGGAGTTTAGATTTTAATGTATTTTTTTCTTCTGTTGATTGTGTTATTTGCTGTTTTTTTTTTCATTATTGATATTTTGTTACCGTTTGTTTCCTTTATTATTTGTATTCTTTACGATTGGCTTTCTTTATAAATTGATTGAATTTTGTTTACTGTTTTTAAAGGTTGCTCATTCCAGTGGAAGGAATCTGACTTTGGACTGGGACCGGGTCCGGATGTTTGATCGGGACGTCGCCCAGATGTTCTTGAACATGATCAAAGGACAAAAAGATGCAAAGTAAGCTCTTAAGACAGGATTCGAACCTGGTACACCCGAGGTGAAATTTATGAATGTAGAGAGATTCTTTTGCAGTTTGAAGACAAATGAGGAACGTAGCAAAGTTTTATCTGTGATGGCGCGGTGGTACTTTCCTTGGATTCAGTCGTGGGTGTGCCTGGTTCGGTTCCCTCCAGGGGAGTCCTGTGCGTCATGAAGTAGGTTTCCCCAGAGAAACACCCGATGAGTTTCCCTTTAATTGTAACAAAATAGTATTCTTCCTATCCCTGAATGTCAGCATGCTTGTCCTCTTTCTATACAAACCTTGGTGCAGAGAAAAACACCAATGCTGCTGATAATGTAGTCTGGTTCCCAGACCAAAATATTCTGACTATTCCTGATGAATATTGGGTCCGGTAGCCGCCATGTCACGTGACTAAAACGGGAGGAATGTTTGAAGTTTTCCGAACTTGTTTTCGGTAACATTGGGCTGTTAACATTAATGTTCGCAATAACAAAATGTCTGTCAGGCCCTTTACAGATCCTGGAATTTAAATTTTCAATTATTCATAAAAACTGAAAAATCAATGCCATACTCTTGCAGTATTTTGCCGACCGGATTTTGCAAGAATATTAAATTTGAATGATGCCACTGACGTCACTCGGAATAACACTGCACGCCATTATCTATTTTAAACCGTGGGTACTACCTGACCTAAGATTTAGACATCAGGGAATCTTCAGGTCAGGGAACCAGACTACTGATAATGTTGATCTCTACAAAATATGACTTTCATTGCAAATAGTTTTGGAGAGCATCAGATCTTGTCTTGTTTCTCAAACCTGAACCTAACACCGTTGCATTTTTCTTACAGAGTGACGTCTGTCACTCAAAAGGAAAAAGTCAAACAGCGCCCTCTAGCCCTGAACACGGTTGAGCTAATGCGCGTTGCCAGTGCGACGTTGGGTATGAGCCCCCATCATGCAATGCAGATCGCAGAGAGGCTGTACATGCAGGGTTACATCAGCTACCCCAGGACGGAGACAACGAATTACCCGGAGAACTTTGACCTCAAGTGAGTCTACACAAACGGACAGATTAACTAAAATAAATGGAATTGAGTTAAACTGCTGCAAACTGCTGACTGACTGAATGGACCTGAAATATACAAATCACAAAATTAGCATTTTGCCTTTGAGAAAGAACTTGCTTAAGTTTGAAACTTTAGGCCAGCTAATTTTGTGATTTAAAATAAATGGAGTCACAAATTGATAAACAGACTTTGAAATGTTGGTCTCTGCTCACGCATGTGAACTCGGAAACAGAGTGCAAGTACCAGTTGGGAATGCATTGGTTGTATAGTGCTTTCCAATATAGAATGCATAGTGCAGTGTTTAAGTCAATTCCCGATACGAGTCTGATGCCAAAACAGTGAAAAAGTCTAAAAGGAGTTCAAAACTTAAAAGCCAAGTTCAAATCTGAACTTGACCAGAGTTCTGGCTCAAGCATATACTTGATTCTATATTCCAAAGAATCTTTTAATGTAATAATGGTCTTGAAGTGGTGCCTGGACACGGCCGAGTCCGGACATCGCTCTAAGACCAGTAAGACATTAAAAAAAGTCTGCTGGAGTCCAGGGTCTAGTTTTCGCTGGAACCAGGGTTTGAGTCTAGACCTTAGTCTGTTTTTCCAGTTTTGGTCTCATTTGGACTGTAATTCCACTGGAATTACCTCTAAGACCAGGACTCGACTACAATATAGTCAGAGTATTCCCAAAATGTACTTTTCAAATGGAACAGGAATGATTCCAGATTTGAAGCACCAACCAGTTCGCGCCGGGATTATTTTGACATTCACCAGACCCAGGCGCGGGATTTTTTCCTGACAGATATTTCCGGCCTCGCTCGAGTGCGTGTTTATCAGTCATCCGTTCTGAATACCGCAAAACCTTTGCGTGTATACACATCATCCGACGCAAACTGGTTAAAAACATTTATTTTGATTATAATTGTTTTGAATTTTTCTTGTCAGGGGTACGTTGAAGCAGCAGCTTTCTAGCCCATGGAGAAATGAGATCAGAGAGCTTCTGGATCAAGGCATCAACCGGCCAAGGAAAGGCCATGATGCTGGGGATCATCCACCCATCACGCCGATGAGGAGCGCATCAGAGACTGACATAGGAGGAGAGGCTTGGAGATTGTATGAATACATCCTGCTTCACTTCATTGCTACGGTAACGAGCATCATCATTCAATGTCACTTTTAACCCATTGTGTCCAGCTGTTATTGATGGAGGGTTGGTATGCCAAGAACGGGCTGTGCAGCCAAGTGTAAACACAAACAATATCCACCACACTGAATAGAGTGGTCCTATTCATCACACTTGGAGGCCCCCTTTTGTGTTAATGAAAGCTTTATTGAAAAAAAAACTCCATCTATTCATTACACTCCCATTCAAGAACAATATAGTTGAAACATGAATGGATTGAGTATGCGCAGGAATGCGCATATAGACGACAACCGGCAAGTGTGGCTGTCCTCCGTATTCAAGAGGTTAATATTGAACAACTGTGCCATTCCATCTCAGTCAACTCTTTATTCTTTGTTGTTCTTTTTTCATTGCTGTTTACCTTTAATAGTTATTCGTCACCGAACAACAACCCCTCTCCCTCAGTTCCTTTGGTCCTCTCCACATCAGTCTCCATCATTCCCCTTTTGTCCTCCTTTTCTATGTTTCAGATTAGTTACGACTGCAAGTACCTCCAGAAGACAGTCAGTTTCCTCATCAACGAGGAGCGGTTCTCCTGTACCGGTAAGACAGTGATCGATCCTGGCTATACGACCTTCATGAGATGGCAAGCGATGAACGCAATGGAGACGCTGCCAGAATTCTCTGTAGGAGATGTCTGTTCTCTAAACGAGGTGAGAATTTGTGACTCAACCAAACCAAATATGTCACAAGATGCCAGAGCTTAAACATGACTTAAACAGTGGAAACCAGTAAAAACTGTCAACGTTTTCAACCACAAAATGCGCATTTTCACCAGGGCCCAATTTCCAGTCTTGTTGACTTGACGTGCTGACTCGGACTCGAGTCAGACTCGAGTCACGATTTGTTTGACTTGAGACTTGACTTGACTTGGAAAAAATTGACTTGGGACTTGACTTGACTCGAAAGAACATGAACTCGACTTGACTTGACTTGAATAAATTTGACTTGCTGACATCAAGACTTTTGTTAAAACAATTAAACACAACTTTTGGGCCTATGCACATATCAGTTGAAAAAAATTCCAAGTCTACAGTGCATAGCGAGCTGGGTGTCCAGTACATGTACATGTGACTTTTGTACAGTGCATACGTGCCAGCCAAAAGTCATTTGTCATTGGAATTTGAATTTACTATGTGCAACACTTGACTTGACACTTGGTACTTGACTTGAAAAAAATTGACTTGGGACTTTACTTGACTTATGTGAACATTTGACTTGTGACTTGACTTGACTTGACTTGAGAAAAAATGACTTGGTTACAACACTGCCAATTTCATAGCGCTGCTTAACACACGATTTTCTGTTAACGGAACCCTCGCCCATTTCATAGAGACTGTGAGCAGTAAGCACAGCGAAGAGCTCGCTAACTTCGGAAGCAGGATTTGCTTAAATTAGTGACACAACAATATAAATCTCCATGCACTTGCAAGCCATGAAATACGCTAATGCTTAAGCAAATTTTCCTGCTATAGTTAGCACAACTTTTCTGCTTACCGTTAAGCAGCGCTATGAAATTGGGCCCAGTATGTGAAACTGAGTGATATGTATATATGAATGAAGAACCTCTTTCAAGTGCAAGTCAAAAAAGTCCTCAAGACTCTAGTCACTGGGTCTGGCCACCTTTTACTGTAGTCTTCATTGTTTCAGAACCTCTTATAGCATTTTTCTGCTTTGATTTCTGGGATCTGTTAATGTAAGTCTCAATTTTACATTTTTTGAAGTTTCCAAATTTTCAAGTCCAGAGTTATAAAGTAAGCAAAAGCAAAATAGAATGTTTTAAATTCAGAGATAAATTCCCTTGCCATGTAGATCAAGTTAGTTGAGAGGCAGACAAGTCCGCCTGACTACCTGACGGAAAGCGAACTCATCACCCTTATGGAGAAACACGGTATCGGAACCGACGCAAGTATACCGGTACACATTGAAAATATCTGCCAACGTAACTACGTCAAGGTGGAGAGTGGCCGACGACTGGTACCCACTAGGCTTGGGATTGTTCTCATCCATGGATATCAAAAGGTAGGTGTTGACCCCGACACCTGTGAACCAAAGTTCCAGTGTTCTATTAACTGAGCTAACCACCCTATCATTGGCATTCTCCTAACAGGGACTTGAACCTGAGACCTCTGGACTACCATTCCAGTGCTCTATCAATTGAGCTATCCAGCCCTATCATTGGCATTCTCCTAAGTAGTCAACAGGGACTTGAACCCAAGACCTCTGGAGTATCATTTTAGTGCTCTACCAATTAAACTATCCAGCCCTGTCATTAGTATACTCATAAGTAGTCACAGGGACGTGAATGTTGACTAAGTACTCTACTTACTCAGAGCTGTCTTGTTTAATGAGTAGCATGTTACTTGAGTCTGAACCAACAAAAGTGTGACTCGAGTTGGAGTTAGTCGAAAGACTTACAGATCTGGTTACCATAGATATCTCTGTTTATTTCAGATTGATCCAGATCTGTCGTTGCCAACGATGCGCTCTGCGGTAGAGGAACAACTGAACCTGATAGCTCAGGGGAAGGTCGACTATCACGTCGTCCTGCAACACACTCTAGACATCTTCAGCAGGAAGTTCCAATACTTCGTAGAGCAGATTCAAGGAATGGATGAGCTGTTTGAAGTGTCGTTCTCTCCGCTTGCTGCCACGGGAAAACCTCTATCAAGGTATTAGGCCAGAATCAGGCATGTCTAGTCCAGTCTCAAGACACTGCATAACTTGCAAATTACTGATTCAAATTAAACCCTTGTGTCCGACTTACTGATGCGTGGCTGGTATGCCAAGTACGGTCTTGTGTAGTCAAGCATAAATGTAAACAATAGGCACCACACTGAATAGAGTGGTCCTATTCATCGTGGTCCTATTCATAGTGGTCCTATTCATAGTGGTCCTATTCATAGTGGTCCTATTCATAGTGGTCCTATTCATAGTGGTCCTATTCATAGTTGAAACATGAAAGGATTGAGTATGCACAGGAATGCGCCTATAGATGACGACCGACTACGTGGTCTTTTTCAAACCACTGCTATGGCCGTCATCCATAGTCAAATCTCACTGTCTCACTGATCCTTAATCAATCAAGTCATTTTGATCACCTTTAATCAGGTGCGGCAAATGTCATCGTTTCATGAAGTACATCTCTGCTAAGCCGTGTCGCCTGCACTGCGCTCAATGCGAGGAGACGTACACGCTGCCTCAGAACGGAGCCATCAAGCTTTACAAGGAGATTCGATGTCCGCTAGATGACTTCGAGTTAGTGCTGTGGTCGTCCGGACCAAAGGGAAAGGTATGGTTGCTCAGAGATACCTTTTCCCTTCTAGCAGACTTTATTCCTAGACCTCCCAACTTGTAAAAACCCCAAAACTATTAAGCAAAATTTAAAAGCTGATAAAAAAATTTCTTGGTTGTCGAAATCGAATTAAGCCAGTGCCCTTTCGAGATCTTCAGATACAATTTTCTCGAACATGACAGCATTTCAAACAGAATACTAAAATAAGGTGATTCGAGGCTTGGCTTGGTGGAAAGTAGAACTAGAGAGAAATTTTGCGGATACTCTGTGTGAAGTAACTCAAAAATAGAGAAGTTTGGTTCTTGGAAGAAACGGAGGTATAAACATTTTGTTCAGTATGCTCTGACCGTCATTCTCTCTAAAGAGAATGAGGTAATAGGGGTGTGGATTTACGGGAATCTGGTACCCGATTGGAGAAAAGCTATCCTTAACGGATACCCAGGTACCCATTAAGGAAAGCCAATCCCAAAAGTTAAATCTCGGAAATTGCTGTTCATATTGTTCGTAAAGGTCCGCACGTTAATACTACCACATCGGTGCATCAATGCAGCGAGATGCAAGTGTGTACAGTGAACTCTATAGCTCTACGGTGTAAATTGCATTTTCGCAAGCGTTATAAACGTAAATCTGTTTTGTTTTTTCCATGTACACTGGTTTTCATTTTGAAAATTCCCCATGTATGAATTTTCTTTTTCATTGTCTGAGAAATCACTAAGTAATATGTTAATTCGGTTTACGGGTACTTGATGGCATAATCTGGAACCGGTTCCAGACTTTAACGGTCGGGTACCCGGTTCGGATGCACAGCCCTGTGAGAGTCACAAATATATACCTAGAATTTGTTTTTACTTAAAAATCACCTGATACGTCTGTAATATCTCAATGTCGAAGTAATCTTCAAAAGAAATCTAGCATTAAACCTTGAAGCTAATCGTAGTTAATGTCGCTAATTCCCTTTCAATATTTCAGAGTTACCCGCTCTGCCCGTACTGCTTCAGTAACCCTCCATTCCCTGACATGCGTAAGGGCATGGGATGCAACGAGTGTACTCATCCAACCTGTATTCACTCCATCACCAAGCTAGGCGTGGCTCAGTGCATCGAGTGTGATAATGGAGTCATGGTACTAGACCCATCCTCGGCACCCAAATGGAGACTCGCTTGCAACAAGTGAGTAGCAGGTGACTCGTGACTCGATTTGGGCATGAACGAAGTTCAGAAAGAGACTATGCAATCACTATTTCTGTACGTATCCGTCCGTCCGGACCGTACGTAGTCCGTATGTGTCATTTTGGTTAAAGTTTCGACAAATTGGTCTTATACGCAAATTTAAAGTCCAATTGCAATCAAACTTGGGTCATGCATTCAATATTGCAACCTTTATATGATGCTTGTGTCAAAGGTCATTTGCTGTCAAGTTCTTAAATAGGCTGGAATTGTAAAATTGGTCATTGTGCTATTGTGCCGATTGAGGTGTCAAAATGTGCAGAGAACATGATTAACATTTAAGCAGGCGAGACGCGTGGTTCGAGAACCACCTTGTTTGAGAAACAGCCCAATACGTTGAAAACAAACCTGATATTAGTTGAGGTCTCAGACAGTTGTACAGGTACACAGTGATCTATATTGCTGTATAGACGAATCCGGCGACCAAAATTAGAAGCATTTACTGTGGTGGCAACACGCTCGCGTGCGTATTTTACGCACGCGCTCGATGCAGCTTCGACCAACAGGGTGTTTACAACTTGCCAAAATGCGCGCGCGACTGAAATTAAAGAACGCGGGCAACCTGCACGCGAGCGTGGCACCAGAGCAAAAATGGCTTCTAATTTTGTTCGCCGAATTCCGGTATAGCTAGGGATCATACCTCAATTGTTGAACCTCTTCAATACAAACGACAGCTGGTTGTCATCTATACGCGCATTCCTGCATGTACTCAATCCAAATTAAGAAGTGGAAAAATTCAAAAGTGTTGTGTCTGATTTATTCTGACTGCCTTGGCAGTTATTTATTATTATAAGAATATGAATTCCATACTCTTTTCAAATCTCGGCAGGTGTAACGTGATCATGAACATCTTTGAAGATGCTCATCGTATCTCCGTCGCCGACGATCATTGCGAGAAATGTGAGGCAGCCATCTTGGATGTGGACTTCAATAAGGTAAGACGATTGATGACCTGTTTAATTTGAATAACAATTAACTACAAGTTCATGCCCCATCGCTAAACCTTTGTAACCTCTGTAACCCTTTCAGCAAGTGTCAAATACTTTACATACATTTGACCTCGAGATCCCACATATTACTTTAAGTGCTTATATCTAATGCACATTTAACCTAGAGCAGTTTGCAAAGCCTGTGATATCCAGAATATTACACTGAAAGAGGATTTTGTTTTATGCAAGTTCGCCCCTAACAAGGCTAAAAGCCACTCAACGTATGGAGCTACATGGAAAAGGAAATCAAAGATGGAAGAGATAGGAAATAACATTCCTCTTGAAACAGGAGAGATCATAAGATGAAGGGAAACATGCACCAGGCAAAGAATTCCATAGAGATACAGAACGAGGAAAAAAGCTATTGGCATAGCTTTTCGTTCTACATCTAGGTACAGTCAGAGTATATTGGTGGGAACAGGCGGAGAGCCGAGTTTCATGCTGAAACACCCTAACTGGAGGAACCAAGCTGGACAAGCCGGTGGAACATTTACCATGAAAATATCTGTAGAACAGACTAAGAGTTGCAACAGATCTCCGGTGAGAGAGTGATTGTAAGGATGAGCCCAACTCTTCTCCAATCAAATTAACAATGCGCTTCTGTATTAAACGGATTAATATAATTAGATTAGCTGCCTGTCATCCCATGCAGCTGTGGGACACTGTTTTTCTTCTGGTATCATGTCTGGTTGCAGACGCTGATGACCACAGATCTCCAGAGTTCTCCGTTGTGAGCTGCTTGAATGAAATGGTCGTTTGTGAAGATGTGTGTTATTGACCGTTGAAACAAATGTTGTGCGTTGGCGCTCTCGGCTACTCTTTCCCTCAATTTTTCCACATAACATATTCCGTTTAATGCCCACCCTTCCTTCATATGTGGCCAGGAAATTGTATTTGTCTTTTCTTGATTTCTTTCATTAGACTTCTCTTCAGAGTTGTAGTCGAGTCCCTGCAAGTCCTTTCACAAGTCCTTTCACAGGTCCTTTCACAAGTCCTTTCACAAGTCCTTTCACAAGTCCTTTCGCAAGCCCAGTAAGAAGTCCTTTCATAAAGCCGGTCACAAGTAACTGAATGAACAATGACAAAGGAATGCCTTTGTCAAAGCTCATTTGAATAGCTTGCGATTGGAATTAGGACTGGAGGGCTTGTGATGGACTTGACTACATCTCTGCTTCTCTTGTACTTCCATTGATTTTGACACTCTGTCCCTGGATGAAACTTTCCAAATTCTTCTGAGAAACCAAATCTCGGTTGCTTGCAGTCTCCTTTCTAAATCTTTATTTAGCGTCCAGCTCTCACAACCATACAAAAGAACATAAGTATGATTTTACGAGACATACGTTTATAGCCATCCTGATGATTGCTTGTGATTCATGCTTTTTACCACTGTAACACTCCTTGCATCTTCCGAGATATTTAAAACTTTGAAGCTGCTCAACTCTGCAAGCCTTGCTCCTTAGATTACATACGGGACAGGATTCACCAAGTCAGAATATCCTCAAAATATCTTCCAGGCAAATAACGTGGCAGCAGAAGTGGTTGAATTCCCCGGCATCTTCTGCTTCCAAGTCAAGAGATCCCAGGCACCTGTTATTTAATCAATCAATCAGTAATACTACGTTAGACACTGCAGGGATGTAATGTGATTAGTACTTCAGCCACCTGTAACCGGACATTCAATAATTGAAAAATTGTAATCAATCACGCCCGGCTGGATCGACTAAAACCAACTCACTGGAATAATGTTGTTGGTGTGTCATTCAAGCATGCATGTTTTAGTCAATAATGCCACGGCGGTAGATGTTCGTTACAAGCGTGAATCAAGGATCTGTCAGCAAATTTGTTCCCGTAATGATTAAACTCCAACAGGTCCAGCCATTCTGCTAGTAATTGTCTGAGTTGTAGCCAACTTGAGGATATTGAAAAGAAATTAATTCATTCTTGAATAGACATGTGAGTTCTTGCTATAAAAATTTAAAACATTTTATCTAATTCCTGTACATAATGTATCAATATTTGGCAAATAATGTACATAAACTTCACTATTATTTGACGGTGTCCACAATTGCCAGTTTTCTTTGTTATTTTTCTTATAATAAAATGGGGATAATGTATGTTTTTTCATCTCAGAAATACACTTCCAAAGGTTTGGATACATTAAAAAAAAATCAAGAGTGAATCAACTGTAAAAGAAATGGAATCTTGAACGATATAGATGAAGTTGTTTATCTGTCTGCTAGCACACCTCCCCCCCCCACCCTTTACCTGGTAATCAAGCAGATAATGCAATTTCATGCCTAGACGCACCTGTAAGACTCGCTGCCGTGCAGCAAAGCATACCATCATGGTATATCCTGCCTTTCAAATCGTCTGTAATCAAAGCTTTCGCATCACCAGTCACAACCTTTTCCTGGGTACAATGTAGTACTTTGTACAGAATGATTAACATAGACTTGTGGAATGTTTTAAACAAATCTTGAAAAAATCTGGACAATTTTGTTTAAGCACAATTCATGTATCTTGCTGAGTTTTTAAATGCCTGCATGGTAATTTTTGTTTAGAGTGAAATGAAATCATATTGCTCATCTTATCTTGTCTCGTCTTGCCGTGTCATCTCTCTCTTGATAGCTACAACTACTCTTAACCAGCATGCTTCATGAAAAATTGGCTCTCGCTATTAACGCGCCAAAGCATTTTTTTTTTTTTACTGGCCGTAAACGTGCAATTACTTTTCTTTTCGTGACTAGACAATTGGCTTGCCTTGGATGTATTTGATTGGTTAAATTATTTCTGCTTATGCTCTGCATGATTAAAGAAGCTGAGAATGATTGCAGAAATATTTAGCGGCTCAACGATCAGGGGTAGTAATATACAAGTGCACCCTCTGCAATGCAGGGTAGGTATACAGTAATAAATGCATGTATTTCATTACTTTATTTATAAATTATAAATTAGTTGTAATTGTTTTGAACAGTCAAAATTTAGTGTATTTAATATTTTTTTTTTTTTTCTTTTCATATATATCATGGTGTGTGTGGGTGGGTCTTAGAAAATGTCCCTAATAGGATTAAATAAGAATTAAAATTAATCCTTAAAATAGGTGTCCACATTCAATGTACATTCCGTCGAAGAAATCACATACTACGACATGGTAAAACCACATGTCCCCACTTTTCAATCTTAATATTAGAAAACAGTGTGATGTCGTTTCTTTGTAGGGGGAATTTTGGGGGAAATTTTGGCAAAATGTTTGCCACAATTTCGTACAATTACTTTTCTTTTCGTGACCAGACAATTGGCTTGCCTTGGATGTAGTTGATTGGTTAAATTATTTCTGCTTATGCTCTGCATGATTAAAGAAGCTGAGAATGATTTCAGAAATATTTATCGGCTCAACGATCAGGGGTAGTAATATACAAGTGCACCCTCTGCAATGCAGGGTAGATATACAGTAATAAATGCATGTACTTCATTACTTTATTTATAAATTACAAATTAGTTATAAATTATTTGTTTTCATATATATCATGGTGTTTGTGGGTGGGTCTTAGAAAATGTCCCTAATAGGAATTAAAATTAATCCTTAAAATAGGTGTCCACATTCAATGTAAATTCTGTCAAAGAAATCACATACTACGACATGGTAATACCACATGTCCCCACTGTTCAATCTTAGTATTATAATTAGAAAACAGTGTGATGTCGTTTCTTTGTAGGGGGAATTTTGTATGAGTTTTGGCCAAATTTTCTTCAAACCAGTCCCATCTTAAACCAAACTGTTTTTTTTTTTATTAATTATTTAAAGGAGCCAGCATTATATATATATACAAAGCAAATACACAGGAACCAAATTGTATATTTTTCCCACCTTATTGCATTGAACAATTCAAAACGCCATTGCTGGTATAATCAATTAATCAATGTATCGATCCACTACCAATGCGTAGATTGGCTTTCCTGTCCGAGTTGGTGTGTGGGAGCAAGCAGCTGTGTACATAATTGATGCAGAGAGCAATTAAGCAAATGAAAAAAATAACGATTCATTCTCATGCTTGTTGACGTATGTTAATTAACCCTCCTATACTTATAACTATCACAAGTTGGATCATGGTTGGATCATGGTTGGATCATGGTTGGATCATGGTTGGATCATGGTTGGATCATGGTTGGATCATGGTTGGATCATGGTTGGATCATGGTTGGATCATGGTTGGATCATGGTTGGATCATGGTTGGATCATGGTTGGATCAAGTACATGTAAGTTACTCATTGGGCACATCGTTGATAGGTATACAGTCCCAGGTTGCGTGTTCAAACCATGCATGCGTCGATTTTATTTGGCCATGCCCAAATTGTAAAAAGTCAAATTTGTGTTAAGTCGCTGGGAATTTTCTTTCTGCTTGAATATCATGTTTTCCTTTGTGTTACCTTTTGCTTTCTATTTGGTTTCATATCTTGTTTAAGCGTTTTGGGGCTTTGTTGAGTCCTTGAATTGAAGTGTATCCATTCCAGTGTGTGTTTTGTACTTTTGGTGAGCAAAGTTTGACACAGGCTCACACAGTCACACACCGTACTTGTGGAGACATACACATGTACTTACTTGGTACTTGGTGGTTGTCCTCTTGAGAACTCCACATGGAAGTCTGACTAAGAGGCTTGGAGAGTGGCAAATTTAATTATATCAGTGTTGACCAAAATCGTTATGGGGACAGAGAAATGTCCCCATAACTAGGTCCTAAATAAAAATGACCCGACTCCGCTGTGTAAGCCTACCCACCAGTTTCTTTGTAGCAGCTAATTGGCAATCCGTTTTATCACCAATATTTCAGTAGCAGTAATTCATGGTCAACCTTTTTCAACACGAGCAAGCCCATCCATATAAATTAATGCGGCAATTTTCGATATGTACTTTCATTCAGAGGCTAAATTTGGCGCCCGTGTATCTTGGGGAAACATTTGTGTAGAAATTCTCACTAACAAAAGATGCTGGACACGATTCCACCTCGTCTATCAAATTTCCAGGACCACTTTGCACTAATTCAACGACTGAAAAGGCTGATTCTGTTGAAAATGCCAAATTCAATTATCTATCAATGCACACTGACGTCAGAAATTCTAATCTCATTAAAGCATGCACACACAGTCTACCAGAAATGTTTTTGTTGGAGGAAAAACGATTCAAGATCGATGGGTTGGAGTTTGTTAGGCTTCACTTACAGGAAATGTTAGCAGAATCGCGAATCGGAGTAGGAGCAAGAAGGAATATTTTCAATTCTTTTATTAAGTTATTTTTTCTGTAAGTACCATGCGTTCAAACATTTCCATTTAAATAATGTTTTCTCTATTTTCTAAATGTTTTTTTTTTTTCAAATCAGATTGTCTCATGTAGCAAGTTTTAATCTGTGAGTTAGATATCTGCTGTCAGTGGGAAAACGATTTTTGGGAATTTTTAAAAAGGGGCCCTCACAATTTTTTTCCAAAGCAAAAAAAAACACAGAAGGATTTTATATTACTCCGGAGAGAAATCTGTTCATGCTTAAACTTTAACGTGTGGTCAATCTTTTAATCAATTGAAGCGCTAATTAATACTGGCCAATCCGTCAGTCGGTCATTTGCTTGATTGGATGGTTGGTCGGTTGGTTGATTGATTGCTCAACTTTGATCGATTGACCGATCGATCGACCAACTGATCGATCAATTGGTCTGGTCTGGTCTGGTCTGGTCTGGTCTGGTCTGGTCTGGTCTGGTCTGGTCTGGTCTGGTCTGGTCTGGTCTGGTCTGGTCTGGTCTGGTCTGGTCTGGTCTGGTCTGGTCTGGTCTGGTCTGGTCTGGTCTGGTCTGGTCTGGTCTGGTCTGGTCTGGTCTGGTCTGGTCTGGTCTGGTCTGGTCTGGTCTGGTCTGGTCTGGTCTGGTCTAAATATTTGTTGACCGGTTGATTGATAAATTGATCTATCAGATCGACTGATCAGATCGACTGATCAGATCGACTGATCAGATCGACTGATCACTTGAGATTGTTTTTTTTTCTTCAAAGGAGGTGGAAGTTTCTGTCTTTTGTTGAAAGTATCAAATACAGGTAATACCTAACTATAATAACCTGATGTAAACCTCCAATCATGAAGCAATTTATCCCGTTTTTCCACGAACAGACAAAAACGCCACTAGCCAACAATGAGACACATCACTCCGGCTGTATGTTCTGTGACCCTGTCCTGTTTCCGCTCATCGAAGCTAGACATGCCAGCATGTACCGCGGCCGCAGAGGAGGGGGTAGAGGCAGGGGGAGGGGCAGGGGGCGTGGCAGGGGGCGGGGACGAGGTGGCAAGGCTCCCAAAGACAAAATGTCACAATTAGCCGCTTATTTTGTTTAAAGAATGTGTCTTGTAGTGTTACAAGCGTAACCTTGAAAAGCTGAATCTGATTGTGTTAACCCTATAAATTAAGTTGCACTTTGAATCAATTGAACAGCATGACATAATTCGTTTCGAGTACAGGGTACACAGTGAAACCTCCACAAAGAAATACCTTCTTTTAAATTTTACAAGCCAGTAGCCTAAATCTGTGTCTAAAGGGGATAGTTTTTTTTTATCTCTAAATCCCGAAATATTATCACCCCAAATATTTTTGTTAATGCGGTAGAGGCGGGGTAGGATATTTAAAAAAAAATTAACACTGTTCAAAAATACATACAGCTATGATTTGAAGGGCTAAACACAAATTCTAAACTAATTAAAAAAATTAGCGTTTTTTGTATTATGCAAATACACTGGCATATTTTTACGATTTCAGATTGGATGTTGTAAATGATAACCCCAAGCCCAAAAGTGTGTTCGTACATTAGACTCCTTATGGAGTACCAGGAATTAATGGTAACAATAGGATGAATGGGATCCCACAATGTAGTCTTTAGAAATCTTGGGTCCCACAGGGAAAACTTATGTGGTGTTTGAGATTTCAATGGGAACAAAGGAGAATAATAGCCGAGAGATAAATAAACTTTGCGGTAGAAATCAGATCAAATAGGGCTTCGTTGAAACAATTTAAAGGTATTTCATAGCATTGGTATAGAGCCGACAACAAGGTTATAAACAAAGATACTCACAATTTGGGAGACCGACAACATGGGGCAAGATAGCTCAGTTGGTAGAGCGCCGGTACGGTATTCCGGCGGTCGCAGGTTCAAATCCTGGTCTTGTCAGTTTTTTTTTGAAGGTTTAAACATGGGAAAACAAGCCTGTGAAAGTTTGAGCTCAATCCGTCATCAAGTCATGAGAAAAATAGTGAAAACCGTTCTGTTTTAACTGATATTTGTGCGCGTTCATCATTTTGTTTTGGTTGTCTATTAAATCGAATTAAGCCAGTGCGTTTTCGAGATCTTCAGATACAATTTTCTCGAGGATGACAGCATTTCAAACAGAAGTTTCCCAGAAGGATTGTGACTGGTACCATCTTTCCTGATTATTTGTTTGGTGATTACCAAAGCTATATCATACGTAGTATACCTTTAAGATTAACTGGTAATATTAAGTGATTATGTTTGGAGATGACTCATGATGTCATGTTGTTAAATGGCACGTGATTTTATAGAATGATTAATCGCTGCTGTATGAACAAGAAGTAATAAATACATGTGGGCCCGTTGATGACTACTTCATCAAATCTAAGCTTTTTAGTTGGCAGTTAGTCATGTTCTCTACACCGTGGTCAGCCCGTACATCTCTTCCAATATAGAGTGAAACTGACCATTTATTAAATGTGATGATTGTTTTCAAGTTTCATAAATAAATATTAGACAAATCAAGACCCGGTGTCTGTTAATGTTTGATCATTGCGTGTGAATCTGTAAAGTAAATGTGCATAATTCATGTAGGAATTATAACCCTTTTCCACATTTATTTTGGCCACCGACAGTCACCCCATAATTTCTTCATTTCACCTTTTAAGTCATACAGAGTATAGCAACAGATCACTTAAACATTTGAAAGAAATTTCCCCAATTGTTAGAAACAACCAACAAAAAATAATTCCAAACGATGGTCTTACACTGGTCTTATACATTGTAGTTGGTGACATTTTGTGACACCGTTATAGCGTGACGTTTGTAATCTCTATATGGCATTCGTTACACCAGAAATGTGACGTTTGTTGCGCACTGTCTGTGACATGCATTTCATATACATGTAGTTAGCACGTAACTTTCGTTACTACGCATGTGAAATTTATTTTTGAAATGTTGCTTTTGACATTTGTATTAACAAAGCGACCACTACTCTGCAAATGCGACATCGGTTACGCAATGTAAAAATGATGGAAAGATGTTACTTTAATACCCCACCAAAATCGGTCAAGAACAGCAAAATCTTGCAAAATAACCAACCCTCCTTGATAACAACTGTCTAAACATGTGGCACAACCTGTTATTTTAAGATTTATTTCAGCAAAATCTGTAAAAAATTAGGAAGAAATCAACATGTATATGAACACTTTGGAGTGACTATACATGGTGCCAACTGCCAAGAACTAACACAGAAAACACAAACTTTCTTCCCCTATATTGCACTGAAATGTCCCAACAAAATTTCAAAATTAGAGGTTGTGCCAAGTGTTTATACAATTATGAACACAAATGGATGGTTATTTTCCAAGATTTGCTGTTCCTAACCGATCTTTTTTTTTGGGGGGGGGGGGTATAAAAGTAAAATCTTTTCAAAATGATGACTGCGTGTGGATGCGACAAACAACTTGCGTGACACTGCTAACAGTATCTCACTTCATTATCGTTACACTACGTTCGTGACAAACCAGCGGGCGTGCGTATTGGATGTGCTGCCAGGGGAATTGTAGAGATTGGATATTCGCCTTAATTAAAATAATTGTACTTGACTTGAACGGAGCATCTTGTTGATATTATTTTAACGGGAGAGATGAGATTAAGTGGAAAAGTAAAGATTGGAGAAACTCTTCGCTTGGATAAGCTCCTTAGAGCTAGAGACAAATTGGTCAATCATAGCATCTAGAATAACATCCGGATTTTTGACTGAACCGGCTGATGGTTTTTTTTAGATTAAGTGCGACTGTATAACCGAGTAATTTTGAACATGGTCGGGGCGGCGCACAGCGGGTTTTTTGTTGGGGGGGGGGGGGTGGTTTGGATAAATTATTTATGACCTTGAACTTGAAGAGTTTCAAGACTTGGGAACTCAAAACTCTAATGAAATCAGAGCGAATCCAGTCATTGTTGAGGAGGGTGCATGCATGATGACTGATTTTTGGGGGGTTTCTCATGGTCTGAAACTGATAAAAACCAAAACAATATGCTGGTCCGAGACTGTAGCGTGAAAAGGGTACGTGGAAGGGGAGATTTCGAAGCACCAAAGCCCCAGGGGCGGATCTAGATCCGCCCTGAGCCCGTTCTGGAACCGCCCACGAAAGTGTATTTTGGGAATTAGGAGAGTGGATACACACGATAGATTTATATTTTCAAAACACCCCCCCCCCCCCCCCCCCCAACCCCTTTCCAATCTTCGCTTACACACAATGAGCAACGGACACACTCATTCCGAGTAAATGTCACCCCAGAATGTCACATAAACCGCGAAGTTTACAACTTGAAGCATTCATGTGTCATTTCTGACTCGATCGACTACGCCAGAAATCAGTGCGTCCGTTGCTTTATATAGCCTATACGCGCGCCTGCCGTACCGATTCAAAGAATTTCCCATTTTGTTTGTCACGTATTTCACATTCCAACCTTTTTTTTTATCAGAGTGAGACCTTTCAGTGGAGTTTATCAACCCTCGGATCAATTGTGCCTCCACCGGAATAGACTCCAGTTTTTTTGCCACGGCTTGTGTAGGGGATTTCATTTTTATGGAAAGCCTAAGAGCCATTAATGGAAAAGCCGACCAGAAAATCCTTAATGGTATTATCTCATTAAATTTCCTTCAAGGTTTCGTGTCCTGCTAGACATCATATTTAATTATGTACACAATTTCAGCAGTAGTTATTCTTACTCATTCTTTTGTACTGCTAAGTTATATGTTAGAACGGGTATACAATGTAATATTTTGTCAATAGCAATACCATTGTAATATTTTATTCAAAGCTGCCGTGTACATGTAACATCTTTCCACTAGTATCTGTAAATCTATGTAAATAACCATGTCCTTAAAATTCAGAAGCGATGTCCTCTTCAATTATATATATATATATATATATATATATATATTAAGAAATATTTAGAAATTTACTTATACTAGAATGTACATAGGGCCCCTATATATTTTTTTAAAATCAAAACATAACTTTGTTTTGTTAATACAATTACAGCTCTAAATTGAGTCTCTATGAATTCCCAAAGTCTTTATTTAAATTGATCACAAAAGATTCTTCGACACATTCTAGTGAAATACGCACTATTTTCAAAAATGAATTCAATTCAGTTAAAAATTGATTTTCGAGTTTCAAGCCTTTGTCAATAGTACAAAGTCTTCGAACTCGAAAATACAAGCATCCAAGGATGCTATTTGGACATATTACCGTTAAGGACCCATTTGGGTAAGTGTTTAAAAAAGAAATTCAGATAGTACTTTTGAAATCCAGTTATAAATTGAACTGGATTCTATATTTTCTTTGCCACCGAAGGCCATGTTTTGACAACTGAATAAAACGCCCACTCTCCCCAGACTAAATCGTAATTTATTGAATTTACGGAGTGTGGCAGCTCAGTTGAATTGAATTCCCCTCAATTGAATTTAGGGGAATTCGGAATTTTCATAGCCATTTTATCGTGAAGGTTTATTTTGACAGTCTGAAGGCTGATCAAGAATCAAACAAATTACAACAAACGAAAATACTGCATGCAGGACTTTGCGAGTTAAAGGGACACATTGCCTTCAAATGTCATGAAATTTTGCTGTTTAGAAATGTCTTACCTTTGATAAGACTTGTTCACGCAAAAAAACACGTATAATGTGTTGTAATTAGTGAGTAGTGATTACAAAACAAAAAATTTGCCGCTTACCCCTGACATCTGACCCGCGAAACATAGACCTATTTCCAGTACTATATACCACCGTCTAAATAATGCGCAAAATACGCTGTAAGAGTCTTTAGGCTGGCGCCGCAGCCAGTGGCCTTGTGAACCTATCAAATGATCGCCAGGTACAATTCTCTACCTCGCGACACATATCGCCAGTGCTGCGCGCCGTGACAGTACATCAAAATGGATCAACAGAACGTACTTCAATCAGATGCGACTGGAAATACGACTGGTGAACACAGTCCGCCATTTTGTGGAGTCAAAAATTTGGTTCTGCAAAATGGCGGACCGTTATTTGTCACGAAATTAAACAAAAACCACGCAATTTGAAGGGATAGTTATGTGAATCTTTATATTCTACTTTTAAAAAGGCTTCCCAACCATATCCATTTCAGTTTTATAGCCCAAATCGCAAAATCCAAAGCAATGTGTCCCTTTAAATATCAAATCTGAACGAATAGAAGATTCAGGTTCCATAAAGTGGAAAGGTATGGAATTAATAAGTAAGCTTATTCTCGTCAGATTGACTTCGCTATAACCTCACCTTGGAAATGATAGTCAAAAAACTTGACTCGATCAGGAGCTCAGCAAGGGTTAAAACGTCCAACCAAGATGATTTTCGTAAGGGAAGCCGACAGCCGAGCTACAGCCAATTTAGTGGAGCTGCTATAAGCACAAACTGTTGCTAAACGAAGAAATATTTCTCTCAGAAAAACGTTAACCAGTTAAAGTTGCATTCTCAACTGAATTTAACTGAGCAGGAAATAAATTGTATCAACTGCGCATGTGCAAAATGAGATTTTATCCCGAATGACCCGCCTGACCTAACGCGCGCGTGTGAACGCAAAAGGTGGTCGTACAACGCGCACGTGTTAAATAAGCCAGTTCGGTTAGGTTATTCGGGATAATGTCATGCCATGTTAAACGCGAACGTCCATTCTGATTGAATTTAACACGTGCGCGTGTTTGACCTTCGAGATACCGAACTGGCCTATTAATAATGTTGTGCGAAGCACCTGCATGACATTGAGCCCAGGGGCCAATTTCACGGCCATGCTTAGCACAAAAATGTGCTTAGCATAAAAGGTCTTCCTTGGTAAATACAGGATTACCAACCCAATTTTGATGTGAAGTGTATCGCTTGTAGCTGGCATTCAGCTATTGTTTGCTTAGCATGAAAATCCCATGGCCTTTTGGCTGGTAACCTATTTTAACTAAGCAAGACTTGTTGGTGCTAAGCAAATTTTTTTGCTTAGCAGCTCCGTGAAATTGCCTCTGTTTTTTATAGGTTTTTAATATACCGAGTCTTTACTGAATCGGGTATGTTTATCATTATAATAACAACAATATCATAAGCATAAATACAAAACAGTACATTACAATACGGATAACTACAGTACAATACATGGGCATGGCAGTTTTATGACTGCAAAGGTATGGTGCTGCTAAAGCGAAAAATTACTGTAGTCCCAAACTCGCTGATTTTCGTGTGCATAATTAATAATTAATAA
This sequence comes from Hippasteria phrygiana, assembly GCA_037893225.1. Classification (NCBI taxonomy): domain Eukaryota; kingdom Metazoa; phylum Echinodermata; class Asteroidea; order Valvatida; family Goniasteridae; genus Hippasteria; species Hippasteria phrygiana. The sequence continues at coordinate 33,056 of JAZGUH010001154.1, read as the reverse complement.
TTATGTTTTATCAGAAAGGTAAAAGAAATACATATATCAAAAGGTAAAAAATTATAGCGATACATACTATATTGCACAACAGTTTTTTGTAAATAATTTAAAATCATACAGAATTTAAAGAAATTGCCACCAGATGCCCGTTGCGAAAACCAAATTGTAAAATGCATTTATATGACAAATCACACTTTTGAGCTAAACCCACCCATATTTTCGTCTTCGGATACTCACGAAACTATCCTAAGAGCCCATTGTATATAAAAGATCAAGTTGGTATAAATTCAGTTAAATCGCTAACCATTAAAAAAAAATTGCTCAGCATTTCTATTTTAAACATTTCAGGTGTTTGTTTATGATATACCAACTGCCATTTGCCTGCAACTTTACCAACAGACAAAGACGTTGACCCGAGTCTAATACTAATGTTGAAGATTTTAAGAGCAAGCGCGGGTAGATTGTTACGACTATAGAAGATACTGTTATAGGCCAACAATGTTATCTTATTTATCGTTCTCTTTGTATTTCGACGAGACATTTGACAGGTCTGATAATAAATGGTTTGATACTGAACGTCAATATGAGCTATAGGTCCACCGCATTACCCATCTGTGATTGGTGTGCGCCTGTAGCCAAACAATGATAGTGGGCGTTTATTGTCTGCTCTTTTCCATTCTTGTTTTAAAATCATGATAAATTTGATGATTTTAGCGATTTTTGCAGGTACATGTATTTCAAAAGGCACCCAAACACAATTTGTTCCTTACGTTCCCATCAATTATTAAGAATTTTGAAATTCCAAACAAAAGTCAGATTCCTTGCAGAAGATGTTATTAATGGTCTTGAAACACTTGAGATGGTTGAAAGAGCAAATTTTATCATTTGTATCACTCAAGATTTTACCAGAGCACCAGATTTCACTTTCCTTTTTATTCCGCGTATATTTTTTTAGATTGTAGCAGGGGTGTAGTCGAGTCCATCACAAGTCCCTGCAAGTCCCTGCAAGTCCCTGCAAGTCCATGCAAGTCCCTGCAAGTCCCTGCAAGTCCATCACAAGCCCCGCAGTCCTAATTCCAATCACAAGTTATTCAAATGAGCTTTGTTCATCAAGTTACTTGTGACTTGCTTTATAATTATAAGGACTTCTGACTGGACTTGCGAAAGGACTTGTGAAAGGACTTGCAGGGACTCGACTACAACTCTGGATTGTAGTGATAGGTATATCTTGGGGAGTCGGGTTGGCCTTGTGGTACTTTCCTCCCCCCTTTCACCGCTGTGACTCGGGTTCGAATCCCATCAGGACCGACATGTGGATTGGGTTTTCAGTCCCTGCCTGATTCCGTGGGTTTTCCCCAGGATATATCATTCTGGAGTTTTTCTCCCACCTCTAAAACTGAGCATTTCTTCGTCATCTTCCTACAGGTTTCTTCAGGCTTTCAAGCTACAGTGCGATAAGCGCTTTTGAGGAATCATTGGTTTCATTGCCAGAAAGAATTAAACAAATAAATTAATATTAAAATAAAACTAAAATAATTACTATTACCGGCAGTTGTGCTTGTGGCTTTAAGATTCCACGCCATCTATTTTAGAAACACCATATATTTGACAGTATATGATGCAGCTCTGGCCCTCCAATCTCCACCAAGGAAACGTTTTATGTAAATAGCTAATTCATTTCATCTACATTAGATGCGGAGTCTGACCAACAAAGTGGGGACATGCACAAAGTGATCTCTTGAAACTAACCAATGAGATTTCAAGTTTGTGACCCATGTGTCACTTGTCACGTGTCTTTTTCTGTCCCGGAATGGCTCTGATGTGGAGTTACCATGACAACACATCACCGGGGATGGGATGACATGACATTGGCGTCTATAGTAGCTATGGAGTTTTCAGTCTCCACTTTGTTGCTACGGCAACATCTGCAAAACATCTTTTTAACGTGTTTCTTGAAAAGATCATACTTGAACGCGTAAATGAAAGGGTTGACGCACATGTTACATAACACCAAAACCGTCACGATTTGGTGCGTGGTGCTGGTAAAGTCGTACTCCCTCCCCAGGTTGAAGAGAAGAAATGTGAACTCAGTTGGTGTCCAACAGATGACGTAAGACATGAAAACGAGACATAGGGTCGTGGTGACGTTCTTCTTGGCTTGCTGGAACGTGTTGTTAGTTTTGCCGCTGCCACGCCCCCTCAGCACCATGATGATGCTGACGTAAGAGAATGTCATGATGGCCAGAGGGATGAGGAACTCACAAAGGAACAGCACAACTCCCATGACTCTCTGCAGTATAACGTTGGGCCAAAGAGGGTAGCACACCCCCGCTGTGTAGAACTGTATCGAAGGCCAGTAGGCCTGGTAGGTCAGCCCAAAGATCCACACCAGAGTCATGCCAAATTTGGCCAATCGTTTGGTGAAGATATTCCTGTGTTTAACAGCGTGGCATATTGCAAGGTATCGCTCCAGGGAGACAAGGACCAGGTTTACAGTTGAAGCGACGAACAGCGCCCACATGAAGTACTCAGAGAACCACAAGCGGCAACAAATTTCGCCCCACACTGTCACCTCATCAGATGGAACTACGGGTCCAAACCGTATCGATAAGAAAAGAACCGAGTCACACAAATCGATGAGCGATTGATTTAAGATAAGCAGGTTTGTTATGGAGCTGAAGGATTTGCGTTTGACAATGAAGACAAAGCACACAAAGCCGTTACCCAGAATTCCAGACGTGCCTATAAGTCCATACAGAACTTTTAGAAGTATTTCCCATCCGGTTAAAGGTGTGACGTCACCTGCTGGCATGCCATCTTGTGTTGAATTGTCGTTGAAATAAGTCCAAGTCCCGTTTGGATTGGTAAAAGTTTCCGTAGTGCTGAAAACTGTGCTAGCCATGTCTCATCACTTAATTGTACTATTAGTTTCTAAAAACCAAATATACTTCTTTGTTATATTGTATCAGTCCAACACAACCTCTTCATATGCTCATATAGACAGTATGTCGACTGATATATACTGCGGTATACTTATTTACCTAATGCTATTTTGTCGCTTCACATATACTACCGTTATATTCTGAATCGTACCTACGTATCTTTTGTGTAAAGGTTCTTCCAATATTTGTGTGACACTTATTCTTAAGGAGTAGCGTGTTCCGTCAATGCGATTAGAGCTGCAAAAATTTTTTAATCGGCGCTGAGCTCCTACCTCCTACAGAGAGAAATGTCACTTAACTTGTCTTCTTTTTCGAGTCTTTAGCAGCAGAAGGGGAAACGTTGACCGCCAATTCGACAAACGGTTTAACGATGAGATGGTTTTAAAGATGGTTTTGAAGAGCTGAATATCTAACGTGCATCTGGTGCAAAGAAATGTTCCATTATTATTGAAAGGTCCAATGTCACATGGATGAAGAAGTTTACACTAGAACATGTATACATACAATGTGTATAATTATCACTTGACAGGAACGAATGTCGTGTGGTCACAACCAAAGCAATGCACGTTTGTATCCTTCCAGGGTAAAATTCATGAATGTCTCGAGTGAAATCGAATTCATAGTCTTCGTGCATCGATGCTTGTGAGCTACGCCTATAATTTCAACATTCCTGCAACTGGGTCAAGTTGTTATGGAATGAAGAAGAGAGCTTTAATGGGTTTTTTTCACTGGAAGTGTTATCAGTCAGGGATCTTGACCAATAAAATAACCCAGATCTGATGACAAACTTACAACTTGCCAAAAAATCTGCCCTTTACCGTCCGATCAATTTAAGCGATCGTTAGATGTATCATCAGCACGTAGCTCTTGGGATATGGTTGTTTCTGGTGTCAAACAGAAGTGACGTAGCATTTACGTTGAGTATCATGTGCTAGACACTCCGACTAGCTGTGGGTGTCTCCTTCATCAACAAGCTATCAGCGTTGCAGCGAATTGATCTCTGTTGCGCAGTGTCGTTGGATAGTGGACGACGAATTTCGTCCAAGGATGTTTGAGTGCGGCCTCACACAACGAACGCTCGCACTGATGAAGGGCGACTATAAACAGTGAAGGCATCACAATTAAACATTCAGCAAATGCTCTTGTCTTTTTTTGTCCAGGAAAATGTTACATAACAATTAAACGATTTCACTCTCTCGAAGCTTGCAAACACGATGACGACATCAGCGCTGTCAGGAGCTGTAATACGCCGTGCAAACGTAGAAACAACGATATAGATTGGATGAACACAGCGTTTAGAGTTTAGTACTAATTTAAAAGTCTCGAGCTGCCGTCACAGATGTCATGTCGAGGTCTGGCAATCTATAGTGCATTTTCTAAAAGATTATATTGTTCTTCCGGTTAGTTTATGCAAAGTGTTTTGCTGATCTCCTGTTTTAATATTTACAATTCTCATAAATAGTTAAATTGAAGTTGATTTATTAACGATTGTTTCTCTCAAAGACTACTCTCCTGAACAGAGAGCAACACATTACTTAGGAGGACACAGATGCACTTGTCAGATATCCAGGTCCAAACTGCGTTTCCTGCAAAAAAGTTGAGGGCAGATCATAATAGGAGTCTCGATCCCAGAATGTCTCAAATCACCATTTCCTCGCGCAGAATATGTCCATGTGTGTGCTTTAACGCCAAACGAAGAAGAACGAGATTATATAATTCAAGTCCCAACGCATTAATTCCGCCTGCGTACAGTGGAACGATACAGATGACACGTGGTCTCCTGTGACGTAGCTGCGCATACCGACAAAATTGCTGATGTACGCATCACCCACGCTTGTCATCTTTGCTCGTTATGATTTACCCGTGACGCTTCCACAGACAAAAATGAACGTCCGCTTCTGGGTAGGCTGTACAAACGTGCTGCTATGCTATTCACACACGTGTCTTGTGTTGGTTATCAAAACATCGATCACTCAAGTCTAAAAAAATTCTGCTAATTGATTCCTAACGTAGACTATATATCTATGAATACTGCATACATGTGAAAGCGCCAAGTCATTTTTGGTAACAATTTTCTACAAAATATGTCTTTAAGGCATTTGTTTGTACCTTTTTACATCCTCACTTTGTTGTACGTCCTGGTTAAAATGGAAATTGTACAGATAAAAACTTTGACAGTTCATAATTGATTTCCATTGTTTAAAGGACTGTAAACTCAGAAGTAGCCCTGGCGACTTATGACTCATTTTGTTGGGTTGGGTCAAATTTAATAATTCTTCTGCTATACCTGTGTCGCCTACCTTTATTTAAGTAACAGGAGATTAAATATGTGACTTGTTCCCACAAAATGGGTGGACATTTGCAAAATATGAAAATCAAGCTGACGGTATTTCCTGAAAGTACAGGTTTTAAAGCTTTAATTAAATACATTGTGTCTTGTTTATTTATTTATTTATTTATTTATTTATTTATTACATTTCTTTACCCAGGGTATGCCCAAACAGTTTAAAACTGGTTTCCATTGGGGCCCTGCATATTATTAGTTAAAACTGAATATTTACACATTCATACAAAATATTTAAACAAATACAATAATGTTTACACAAATAAATCAATTTTCGGTTAACTTTTCAACTCTCCAGAAGCCTATTCCTGATATACGGGATGGGCGAAAAACCCGCGAAAAAAACCTTTTAGGGTGAAAAACAAGGGGAAATTCCCATCCGGCTCCAAAGTATTTTGGCAACCAAGTTTATAACTCCGCAGATCAGCGTAAATGACAGAAATATCACTGATAGATGGCTTTACGTAGCTCCGATTTAAATGTACTTAAGGAGTTTATGGTTCTCATTTGTTCAGGCAGATTATTCCATATACTGGCACCACTCACAGCGAAACTTGTCACGTAGCATTCCTTTTTGGCGAAAGGAATTTTCAGTGCCATTTGGGTCGATTGTCGTGTTTCACGAATCACTGTAAGTGGTGTGAACAGATTTGTCATGTAAAAAGGAGTCATTTTTGTTGTACGTCATTCCTAGCCCCCGATACAACCTTTTGTATTTGTCAGAGTCCCTCCAGTTTTCAGAAAATGAAGTTCAAAGTTTGTGATCTGTGCACACTTTAACCCGAGTTCAAAAAGAAATCATCCCCCAAAATATTTCGAGAATGAATTCGGTATAAAAACGTAAATAAAGATATGATAGGATAGGGTTTTTCAAATAAACAGTTGGTAAGTTTCCAAAGTTGGCTTTTCAGTGAACATTTTTTGTTTCTTCTTCTAACTCAGAAAACCATGTGCGACTTTAAGCTCATTTTGTGGTAGCAGGTCACCTGTAGGTTTTCTGTGTTTGATAAATTATCATTTGAACTACACTCTAAAAAAACATTCTATTGCTCGCACAGAAATTAGTTACAATCTGATACTTGAGACACGTGAGATCGTTCACATGAACAAATTTACTTATATTTATGATCTCGAATATAATACTACATTTAAGTACCTCTTCCGCATGTAATCGAATGTTTTTTAGCATGTACTTGATGTTTTTGAAGAGGCTCCCTTGGTGAATTTGACGAACAAAAATTTAACTGAAATTAAGTCTTGTGTTTGTTTCATTTTCACACACCCAGTCATGTAAACGGGTGCAATCGTGGACCTCCCATTGTCCCTCTTTTGTTTATACTCTAACTTTTTCGGAAGACCTCCCATTGGTTTTGTACACGATTTTCAATCGTGGACGTTCGGTCAAACGTGGACCCCTTTGTCTACGCCCGAATTATTTTGTCCTAGGTCCACGATTGCCGGCATATACAAACTCACAAAAATGTATGTGTGCGATTGAGCAATAGATCTACTCTAGAGGCAGTGAGGCACTATAATTCCGAGTATTATTGGACTCCAGAATTACTCATAAACTTCGAAAGTAGAACTTGACGCCTTGATATGTCATTCTGGAGGGAAATCTACTCGAAATTAGTGCTTTAATTGTTTATAGAAATTTGTGTGCATTGGCTTCACATTATCTGCGTATACGTACACTGAAAGTTAATACGGCACTGGACTGTTTGGGTTTTATACCTAAAGGTTGTATATTTACTTTTTTAAATCTCTATTTGGGTTTTCAGAGTTAAATATCCCGCAATTTCACTCAGTGGTTCTTGAATTGTTGAGATTTGAGTTCATTCACCTGCTGTCGAGAATGCCAAGGGCAGTAATTGGCGCAATGTCTGGCTCGTGTAAGCTATCAAATATCGCCATAGCGCAATGCGCATTGTAGCAAACGATAACAGCTTGCGAATTTCAGTACTGTTGGGACTCAAATTAGGCCATTAAAAAATAAGTCATGTTTGTCAGCAGAAAATTAAATATGTGTTTTTGGTTTGTTTCGTTGTTTGTGTTTATTTGGTGTGAGACGATATCTGCATGTCTTGACCCCATCTCTCATACAAGAACCAAACCTTCCAATCGTGAGATGCAATGACTTAAAATTCCTGTTTCTGATGGAGGTATAAATGATAAACAAGAATATTTATCCAGATGGCCTTATAACAAACGGCAGCTTTATAATGACAGATTTGTCCGTGAAAATATGCAGTAGCTTGTCTTGTTGTACAGGCGCCATGGTGTCCTTATAACACGAAGGCCTTGCTTAATATAGTTGATGTTTGATCACTCTAACAAATCGGAAATGTCAATCCCACTAAAGAGATCGCACGCAGAGAGAATAGTCCTCTGCTACTATAAGCTGTCCACGTTGTGAAGTTATAAATTGCCAATTTCCCCCTTGTAATTTATCCGGGATTCACGCTCGCACTATATATCGTATCGCAACCACCATGCAAAGCTTCAAATCGTACTTACGCTCGCACTACATGATTTGGCTTGGTTAACATGACCTTCATTTTGATTCCCCGCCCGCACATTCTCTTGTTCGCATATGAAATTCTTTGAACGGAATGAAAACTGCGGGAGTAAACCCTGAAACGTCGGGCAATGTAGGAAAGTGATAGTGGTGTCGACTGGTGAGGTTCAAACCTAATCAGATGATCATGATGTTTGTTTCCTTGAGCAAGACACTTTGCTGTATAAGTAGTCCCCCCCCCCCCCCCCCCAATCCAGGCGAAAATATTTCCCTATTTTGGGCAGCGTTTATTGTTTGAGGTTGTTCGTAGCGACAACGTGACATGGCTTTGCACGGGCTGTGTATACGCCCAATTTCAGGTGTGCTTGCTCGTAAAAAAAATTCACTTTTTAAAAATTTGTGGCAATCTAGCACAACTATTCCTGACGTCGTTAAGCAGTTGTACGCATGCTCAGAGATAGCGCGGCGAGATTTCTGCAGTTATTTTTTCCTCTCATTCTGCCTGTGTGAAAGTAAGTATTAAAGGTTGACGGTGTATATGTGATAACCCAGTCATACATATCTGGGAAAGTTTCACAGTTCTTATTGGTCGAGAGCCTGTCAAAATGGACGTGTTTGAACCTTAATTTACACCCGCGGCAAGAGTGTTGTATACTGCCGTAAGATACGTGTAAGATCTGAGCCCATCAGCTCAATGGATACCGTAACGTTGGTTAATTTCTGCGCTTGTAAGGCCTGTAATCCCGTTGTAACTGAGCTAGCAAAGACGTTCTGTACTAACCCCGCAAGCACTTAATCTTTATTTACGAAATGTGCACATGTACACAAATTACTTACTTGACTGACTTAGTGAAGTAACTGACTTAGTGAAATACGCTTAACCTTAACGGAATTTGTTTGCTATGGTTAAGAGGCGATTCCTCTCTTACGGTAAGCAAGATCCATTAAATTATGCCTTTAAGTTGGTGGTTTTCAGCTAATACTCAACGTGGAGTAGCCTACGTTCAGAGCTGTAGTCGAGTCCCTGCAAGTCCTTTCTCAAGTCCTTTAGCAAGTCCAGTCAGAAGTCCTTTGATAAAGCCAGTCACAAGTAACTGGATGAACAATGACAAATGAATGCCTAATTTGTCAAAGCTCATTTGAATAGCTGGTGATTGGGATTAGGACTGGAGTGCTTGTGAAGGACTTGCAGGGACTTGTGATGGACTTGTGATGGACTTGTGATGGACTCGACTACCCCTGCCTACGTTTGATGTGCACAAACCCCCAGTAGCCTACCAATCGTACAATTTTCACTTTGAATATAAAATGTTCCGGTGTCTCTTCTACTTGTTTTGCCGAAGACAAATTTGGAGTTTCTCTAATCACAACCTTCAATGCTGTATCACAGACGAATATTGATCGTTTCATTATTACTTTTAGTACACCTTGAGAGGTGTGAAGTTGCGTGCTGAAGTATAATGAGTTTTCTCACAAGCCGTTCCCAGACTGGAAGAAAAATTGAGAAAATTGCTTGGAAAATAATCGATGCATAACCACTCAGAATATTTGATAAAGATTCAGCAAAACACACTATATTATAGTGGGTTTTGCTGAATCTTGGCAATATGTTTAACATAACTTTCAGGGTCACCAAAGACAGCTGATAATATAATAGATTCTACCTGGCATGCCCCTTGTACCATTTCGGTGGAGATAGGAGCTCTAATATGTGTGAGGGGCAAACATATTTTGTTTCATTGAATCGGAAAAGCTCTAAGTGAAGACAACTCAGGTTAGTACAATGGCCTTTGTGGGATAACACAAGTTCAGACAAATCCTATTGTGATGGGCTTATCCAGTACTATTGATATGACCCCTATTTTATACAATCCACGGTCGTCCAAAAATATAGAAGGATGTGTATATCAGGTTAAATCTACTATAAGCGCGAGATCTGAACCGGGGACCTCTAGATTACTGTACTGGCGTTCTACTAACAGACAGAGCTATCTTACCATGCAGTTATAGTTCAGATTTTCTTCAAGGGACGCTGGTCAGAAGGCATAGTGCTCCATAATGTTCCACAGACGGGATCGCGCCCCGGCTTTTTAACACTGACATATTGAATATGTAATTTTGAATTTTCACATCAATTTCGGTGTAATGATTATGACGTCATAAGCTCAAAATGTACAGGTTGGTGCTCAGCTGTAACTTACATAGAAGATTAAATTGTAAGCAAAATTGCCCACCGTTGCTTGCGAATTTGCTGCATTGTAACAGTTTAGTACCGGTATCGTGTAGCAACTTCTAGCAAGTAATTGACCACATAGTTTGAAGTTGAAGACACCAGATGATACAACACGAACATCAAATAGCCTCGGGCGTACCTTGGAGCGACATCTGTTGTTATCATAGGCGTCGATCCTGCTGGTGACGGGGGACACGTCCCCCAATATTGTGAAGTATTTTACCTCCCGTTTAAAACCCTTGCATACGGATGACGCCATATGGCGTCAAAAAAAAGTGTCACCAGGCCGGATGACGCAATTAGCCGCTGTTTGTGCAGTTTCAATCCATTGTTGGATTATTGTTTGTCATGCTTGACTGCACAAACACATTGTAGCGGTTCGATTCACCGTGCCAAAGGAGTTAACGTTCTTCTAAAGATTCATCTGACTCTCAAGTCCGGTTTTTGCGTTGAAATCAGATTGTTCACTTAATACTCGATATCATCATAAATACATTGACCGCGTATTTGCGTTGCGAAGGACAATTAAAAAGACGTTAATGTTCCCTGTAGACTCCGTTCGTGCGTTGCAATTTAATTAACAAACAGTGGGTGGACCTTCGTGGCGAACGTCTCTTAAGGCCAACCGTTTCATCACGTCTTCTATTAATTTATAAAGTCTTTTAACAGGCACACAAAGAGCTCCACTGGTTTTTAATTCTATTATGGTTTACATTGTTTGTAGACATTAAATGTTTTCTACCACACTGCATGAGATAGCCAGTCACAGGTAAAAGAGAAGCAGTACCGTATCTGGCGTTCATTACGAGCACGACCACGTGACGTCACAATCCCATGAACAGACCTCATGTTTAGTGGCTATCTTTGAAAGTTTTTGTCATTGAAATGTTGTAACAATGTAAACCGAAATTGTCTGTCCATGTTTATCAACGGGTGACAACGTCATTGTCCTCTGCGATGGCTGCTGCGAGCAAGGTTTGTTTGGCTGTATACTCTCTAATAGAAATTACAGTGGCGCAAAGAATCGTCTATTATATAGTGAAATCGTGGATATATCACATTATTTTATAATGTAAATGGAATGTTTAAGAGGAGGTCGTTGGGGAAACCATAATTTTAGGGGATTTTTACCGTGAAGAGAGCAGTATTTCACCATTCTATTATGGTTTACATTGTTTGTAGACATTAAATGTTTTCTACCACACTGCATGAGAAAGCCAGTTTTGGCTATCTTTGAAAGTTTTTGTCATTGAAATTTTGTAACAATGTAAACCGAAATTGTCTGTCCATGTTTATCAACGGGTGACAACGTCATTGTCCTCTGCGATGGCTGCTGCGAGCAAGGTTTGTTTGGCTGTATACTCTCTAATAGAAATTACAGTGGCGCAAAGAATCGTCTATTATATAGTGAAATCGTGGATATATCACATTATTTTATAATGTAAATGGATGTTTAAGAGGAGGTCGTTGGGGAAACCATAATTTTCGGGGATTTTTACCGTGAAGAGAGCAGTATTTCACCAGTCTGGGAAACATATATCAAATTGTGTCTGGTAAACCTGTAACTGGGTCAGGTAAACTAACTCAGTAATCAAATTATCCAAACATCAAACCATAGAATGTATGCATTAGGCCCACTAGATTTGACATCTCCGTTTTATCATGACGGCCCGGTATTCCCAGTTGGCGCAGGGAACATCAAAGTCATTTCTGATATCGGCTAGAATTTCAGCTGTGACGTTGCCATGGTTACAGAGCCATTTTCTCCATTCTCGGCCTAATTTGTTTCCGGATGGGAATTAATAATGGCATCCAGCGCCGGAAACGAGCCTTTCTACGCTCTCGAAATCCGGATGATAGAAAGCTAAATTTAGACCCCGACTTCTGACAACTTTAAAGATGAGTGAAGTAATATCTTATATCATACCGGTAGCTCTTTGTTTATGTAGGGGAAGTGAAACCTTTATCAAAACATCTGGAACTGATATCCATTATTCCGTAAAAAGGAATGAACCATTATTGGAATTAGAAACGACTTTCTACCGGCGGCGGCGATTTCTCGTCCTATTCCCTGTGCGTCCTAACAATTTGTTGGGAAGTCGGGTTGCGATACTCTTTGGGCAGTTCAAACAAACTGTTTTCTTCAGAGAGAGATTTGTCGATAGTCTTTCATTTTATATTTTGTTGGCAATTCGTAGAAGGTCAAGACTATTTCACAGTTCTTATTGGATGACGTATACACATATAATAGGGCCGGCTCCAGATTTGTTTGCAGGCGGGGTGGGGGGGGGGGGGGGGCGTCAGGCCAGGCAGATTTGTTTCCCATTATTTGTGTATACCCGTAAAAATATTGTGATCGCGTTTTGTGTGTGCTATGTACTAACCAATGGATATTAGATGCGCGAAACGCCCGCTTTAAGTTTACCGATTACTACAGCCTTGGGGCATATGCTAAAATCAATTAAGTAAAAATCCTTAATCAACAGGATACAATATTACTACTAAAATAACACCGACAATATCGCAATAAAATCGATCGACATCTGAGCTTGAATCCTGCACGTAGTTTAAAACCCAACCCTGAATGGTCACGCAAATTTCCCTGACGTATTCTAGGCCACGGAAATTGAAATACTCTTGCCATGTTGGTTTTGTGATGTGATGAATGCACACCGAGGAATAGATTCTAGCTATGCCTCGCTTAAAGCTCGCCCTGTAGCAGGTATTTTCATGAGTGCACCGAATGATAAACATTGGAATATTTCGCTCCTTAGCATACTTGAGTAAGTTTTTACACTAAACCAGCGTCGAAAATATATAAATAAATTTGTGCTACTTCTGTCCTAGTATTTTTAGTATACATGTATGTAAATATAATAATTATTGGCTTCAATCTATTTTTCACCTTTTTGCGCAGGTGATCAAACATGAGTTATGAGTATTAACAACACGATCATTTAATTACTCATAATCTCGTGACAATGAGACAACACGATCATTTAATTACTCTTAAGTCTCGTGGCAATGAGAACAAGCACGAGAACGAGAACAACAACGTAGGCAATAACAATCAACGACAACAAAAAACACCATCGAATTAAAATCAGTTAAAGAAAATTGGGACTAATCCTAACTATAATACACGTATTTTACCCATAGGCCTAAGCTATTCAATTTGTCTCTAAAATGTTTCTTAACTCTATAAAAAAAATCTAAAATACTGCACTCAACAGAATAGGTTACTCCGTTTCCTAAGTTCATTCCCCTAAGTCTGAATACCCATCGATTAAATTAAGTTTCTCTGTGCCGTCCCAACTTTTTTTCTTCTAAAAACATATGGCTCGACGAACAGCATTCGTTCCTTATAGGCTAACCAGCTTATTGATGCACTTTGGCCAACGGGTGCCAGTGTCAAGTCTTGCACCCTTTTCATCTCACAGATTCTAAACGATTACTTAGCAGGGAGTTGATGAAACATCCAACCAAACCTGCCCCAGGGGTCGGCTTAGGTAAGTGGTTTTTACCACCCACCGTCGAAGACTTAATCTACGATACCTTGCCTTGGGGTATCTCAACAAGCGTTTTCCATTTGTCCGTCTCTGGGGTCAATCAACTTATATCAAACTAAGGCCCTTTTGCCTTTTCCAAACCCTGGCTTTGGCTTGGGCTTCGGCTTCGGCTTCGCGTAATTTTATGTCCCCAGATTTAGGAAGATCTGGGGACACTGTTTTTTCCTGTTTATTTTTTTATTTACGTATTCAAGGCTTCAGATTGGCAATGGGCTTGGGGAATAGTTGGAGACGAAGCCGAAGCCCAAGCCGAAGCCAGGGTTTGAGAAATGCCCTTAGTTTGGTTAGTTAAAGGTAAAAATAATGCCTCGGCTTAGCTAGACTTGCTCCCACCAGTAATGTATCGCCATGTAGTGTAATGAAGACAGGAGACCAAACTGAACGATATTGCTGTGCCGACATCTCTGTTTATTAACAGCTGTCAGACATTCTAATGCAAATTACGTAATTTGAATATTCGGCTATGAATTTGTGAGTATACAATGCAAATCATTATTCACACAAATAGTACCCAAATATGCTCAAACATGCTCAAACATTCACAAATTCCATGCTGGCGAGAGATAATCACTGTATCAACACTTGACGACTCGGGTCCAACAAATTCCATATAAGGGCACTCGAGTGTGATTGATAAGGCAATTTCCTGTAGTCTTAGCAATCAAGATAAACGCCGTCTTGAACCCTCGAGTGTCGTGAAGTCTTCAACTCAAGTGTTTTACAAACATCTCAGTATATTTTGAGACCGTCTCCATGGTAACGGTAATACAGTATTTGAAGCCATCTCTGATAAGTCATCATAGGTCATTTGAAGAACGCGGCTGTACGGAAATGATGCAAACGTAAGATATACCAGCTGTCATTCGGTGGTTATATCGAAATCGAACTGACAGCGAGTCGAGACTCGAGAATGATGTATGCAATATGATATGAATTTTGTATTGAATAGATATAATAGATATAAAACTATATTGAATAGATTCGTTTAGATCAAAATGAATTTGATTGATTGATTGATTGGTTTATTTCCATACTATTAGATAGATGTAGGTTGAATACTGTACATGGAAAAAAAAACTTTAACGAAACTTAAAATAATAGTATGGGAGGTCAGACAAGAAGCCGAAGCTTGTAGTGGGTCTGCCCATTCATAAGGAATACATGTAGCTATACAATTCAGGATAAACCAAAAGAGATATTAATAATAATAATAATAATAATAGATGTTATTACATTAAATTAATGAATTCATGACAATTACACAAGGTAATAAATTAAATAAATTACATGTACTACACAATCCTTAACTTTCGATGTGTTATTAATACCTTTGTTTGGCAGTTAAAGTAACAATTTAGCTCTTAGTCACCATTAACATTAACCGCAGTGAGAAGTATTTTTTTGTAATACATTTTACATGCTCTAATTGACGTTACTGGGCAGGAAGATCGAATTTTGTTCCAAAGCAGGGGACCCTGATGTCTAACGGTTGAGAGATGTAGAGATGTTCTAGCTTTGTTAACATAAAGCTTATTTGATGACCTGGTGTCGTAATTATGAATATCAGTGTTCCTTACAAAAACGATTTGATATTCAAGGGCAGTGTATTTTTTTCAAAATTATACATTAGAGCACACCAATGATATTTATAAAGATCATACACAGATAAGGTGTTAAACTTAACGAATAGCGGGGCAGAGTGATCTTTAAAGCTAGAACCGTTAATTAATCTTAAAGATTTCTTCTGAATAACGAGTAACTTATCAAGGTAGGTTTTATGAGTATTTCCCCAGGCAAGTATACCATATTGAAGATGAGGCAAGGATAACGTATTATAAATAGAAAGTAGAATTTGAGATGGGACATAATATCTAAGTTTTCTAAGAATGCCAAGGTTGCGAGATATAAGTGTAAGGACTTTCTGACAATGATTTCTCCACGTTAACTTATCATCAGTGGACCTCCCATTGTTCCTCTTTTGTTTATACTCTAACTTTTTCGGAAGGCCTCCCATTGGTTTTGTACACGATTTTCAATCGTGGACGTTAGGTCAAACGTGGACCCCTTTGTCTACGCCCGAATTCTTTTGTCCTAGGTCCACGATTGCCGGCATATACAAACTCAACCCAACCAAACCCAACCCACACAACCCACACAAGTATGTAAACGCCCGCAATCGGGGACCTCCTATATTGTCCTCCTATTGTATATACTTTAACTTTTTGGCATGGACCCTCATTAGTTTTGTACACGGTTTTCAAACGGCGACCTTTCTCAACCCGGTGCCCTTGTCCTCTAAAGGTCCCCTATTGAATGCAAAAACAAACCCACCTCTTGACATGGCACCCTTACGGGGTACCACTACTCTCCATTTTACTTTCGATTTATTATTCTTCTTTGTTCCTATTGAAATCTCAAACTCCATAGCGTTTTCCCTGTGGGGTCCAAGATTTCTAAAGACTACCTTGTGGGGTCCCACTGTTCCTATTGTTACCCTTTCTTCTCGGTAGTCTAATGATAGAACACACCAACATACATTGCTTACCATAGATATGGGTGCGTTCGAGTAGCTCACCTGAATCGACTCGGGTTAGCCCCGTGCCGTTCGATTAGCTCTGACATCATACTCTGGACTCACTCGGGTCAGCCACCACAGACCCTGCTCACGGAGCAGAGTCACTGGTGGAATTACGTCACACGCATGCGTACTGAAATCTGATTACCCACAGATTCTACTGGAGCGGGAATTAAAAATGGCTGACCTCAATGGCGATTTTTTGTTAAGGACCCTGTTCCTCTAAGAGAACAAAATCCACTTTTAAGTTATTGCACTTAGCAAACTAGATTGCGACATTAAAAACCAACAGGTGTGTCGTAGATAGAGGGCAGGGTTTTTAATTTTTTTTGTGGGAAATTTTGGGGTAAAACGACAACGAAGATGACAAAACGTAACACGAAAATAAAGATGGCGAAATCTGCAGATTCGCAAGACACCAACCGCAAAACACGTGAGAAAATTGCATTTTCTACCTCAAGAAACTGTTCAAAATTACAAAAAATGATGTCATTAGAAATGAGAGAAGTATACATTAGCAGAAAGCGACTCTCCGCTACAGTACGCCGGTACCCCGCAGACTTTTAAGAAGCCTGGTGGCAGCAGACAAATCGGTCCTTTTCCATTGTTCTCACCAGTCGTGCGCATGCTCACCAGGACTACGCGCGCGTGCTCATAACTACGCGCGCATATTGAGAACTAGCAAAAATGACCGGTATGTCTGCTGCCGCCAGCGTCTCAAAAGTCACACATTTACTGCCGAAACCTCGGTGGCTGCGATGCATTTAGCCAGCCGTGTGCTAAGATTCAATGCAGTCACCACAATACAGTCACCCAGAGAAATGGAAACAGCAGCCTGTGTTTGTTTTGAATAGCTTGACCATAAATTCGTCATGTATTATGTTACCAAATAATCACCCGACATTACCATCTTGTTGCATGATATGCATCAGCGCAAAATACAAACTTATTTCCCGCCTTATTTGCCACGTGAGCGATACCTGTAATTAGTTGAGTAAATACTATTGGGAGTTAAACTAATTATATGTCAGACTTTGATGACAAGTGAAGGGTTGATTACTCGAGGAGCATTTTGTTTTGACACATCAGAAGGAATCTCACCCCGACTAATGTCATTATCGAAAATCGATACGACGTAGCGAGCGTGGAATGCCTAGGTTTCGCAAAAATAATTAGGCAGCTGTGGCCGGTCGGGTGCGTTTTCTTGTAATTGTCTGTCGTCATACGAGGGCGCTAGAACGGCAACCTGGTCTAGCCATGTGTTTCTTGTCTCTGGCTATGTATTCCTCACTGTAACGCGCCAATGGCAAAACTGTACAGCCGTAGCCATAGCTAGACCACCTGATTCAGACATGGCTTTAGAGCGAGGGCGCGATTTTTCACTTTGTAACGTTTGGTTTACAGGGTATGCACGGCCTGTTCAAACCGGTCTCTAGTACCGCAATTGCTCGAAGTATTCAATTTGCCAAAATATTTTTCCGGCGGGTTTCAAGCCGCCTAGCTCCCAATGTCTAATTGATCCCCTACCTTGGCATATTGTGAACACTGATTCAGTTTGAAATGCCTAGCTGGCACCATACCTTTTCTACAGTATTTCCCAGATGTGGATTTGCTTTGATTATTTTCTGTCTGTTGAGGGTGAATCGTTTCCCGTTTCAGTCTGTTAATTTTGTGGACATCAGCTGGCGGGCCTGCACACACTGTTAGGCGTTGCCTTGAGGACAATTTGATAACTAAATTACATAAATTTTAGCTATAGCCTCGGGTTAACGTAGACAAAAATACGTGGTGTCAGTACCATAGGCGTGTATTTCGCGTTCTGATTTCTCTCTCATTTCTCTAGGGTTACTCATTTAAGAAATCGATATTTCTTCCCTTATTTAACGAAAGTGCACAAGGAAGGGTAGGGTAGTACACCAATAATTTGATATCGTAGTTCACATTATCAGGTAATATTGATTTTGTTGTGTACCTTTAGGGCATGGAAAGTTTGTAGATATGATTTAGAATTTCGAAACCAGGGAATGAAGGGAGTGGAATGGTTTAATGTAGAGACGCCACTAGCGCTTTTATTTTGAGGAATTCCAATGAATCATGTATTGAAAGCTTTTATATTACTTAGTATGTGGCGCTCTCAACACTCTCTCATCGCAAACAAATAATTTCGAGATTTATATACCATTGGAAAGAATACACCATAAGCTGATTATGCAGTAATTATTAAAATCGGAGCAGTATTTAAAAAAGTTATGATAATTTTAGTTGTATTGTCTCGCCTGAACGAAGTTCAGAAAGAGACTATGCAATCACTATTTCTAGTCCGTACGTAGTCCGTAGTCTGTATGTGTCATTTTGGTTAAAGTTTCGACAACTTGGTCTTATACGCAAATTTGAAGTCCAATTGCAATCAAACTTGGGTCATGCATTCAATAGTGCAACCTTTATATGATGCTTGTGTCAAAGGTCAAGTACTGACGTCAAAGGTCATTTGAGGTCAAGTTGTAAAATAGGATGGAATTGTAAAATTAGTCTTATATGCAAAGTTGAAGTGCAATTGCAATCAAACTTGGGTCATGCATTCAATATTGCAACCTTTATATGATGCTTGTGTCAAAGGTCAAGTACTGACGTCAAAGGTCATTTGAGGTCAAGTTGTAAAATAGGCTGGAATTGTCCAACTTGTCTCATTTGAAAACTGAAAGTCCAATTGACCAATCGCCGTTTACGAGTTAACCACGCCCCTTAGACAACCCTATGGGAATTTTGTGTGGTAATTTTTGTTTGTCTCAGATTTTGCGCGTTCCACGTGGAATTATAATTGATGTGATTGGACAATAATTCACAAGCTGCGTTGACGCGATTCGACCGCGATAGGTAAATTGGAATCAAACTTGGGTCATGCCTGCACTGTTGTAACCTTTATATGATGGTCGTGTCAAAGGGCAAGTACTCAGGTCAAAGGTCATGTGAGGTCAAGTTGTAAAAGAGGCTGGATTTGTAAAATTGTTCATTGTGCTATTGTGTCGATTGAGGTGTCAAAACGTTCAGAGAACATGATTACGTTTAAGCAGACGAGACGCGTGGTTCGAGAACCAGTGTTAGATGTTCCAGCCATATTGTAGAAATCAAGCGATAAAGTTTGTCCAACGGTTCACGATTAGGGGTTAGTCTTGGTGTCTCGTAAAAGTGTCTTTGATTGGTTTATTTGTGGAAATATCGGTCAGATCGGCCAATCAATTAAGAGTTTAGATCGAAAGCTTTAAATTTATTCCAATTTCTTTTTATGATTGCATTCAAAATGGCGATGTACACGAATCGAAAAATAACAAATCTCATGAAGAAAACTAAACACAAATTCCGGTGATTATCAGTGATTTACCTATAACTAAAATCTCTTTTTTTACATTTTATTGTACTAAAACAAAAAAGAACAAAAACAAAGTATGATTTTATTTTACATAAACTAGCATTTTAAGTAATAAAACGAAAATCTAAAATTTCGACTCTCAATTGATTTTTGCATGTAGCTCAAAACGGAGGAATGCGACTTCCCACTGGTCCCTTGTAAGAATGACATAATAATTTGGCAACTGTTTCTAGTAGAAACTTCATTGAATTTATTTACCAAGGGACTGATCTGGGGAGGTTTCGGGGTTTCAAACTCCCTGCCCGTGCTATTTTGTTCCTCTATAAGGATCCGCTCCAGATATTTATGTCAAAAGTCTTTTAGCAGTGCAACATTCGTTGGTTGTACACTCACGCAAGAAGTGAAGAAGACGCCCCCTCTTTACTACCCACCTACAACTTCGAATGTTTCTTTTTACAAGCAATAATTTAAAAATATTCATCAAAATTCATATCAATTTCATTTCTACAATCCCACACAAAGCATTTACATCTTTGAATTTACGACCTTCATGCATAGACGCATTTATTTAGAATTATATCTGATAAATTCCAGAATAAGGCCGTGTCCGAATTACTTGGCTGTGGCTTTAAATTACACACATGTCTATGGTAGTGGCTGCAGCCACATCACATAGACTCGTGTGTAATTTCAAGCCGTAGCCAAGTAATTTGGACATGGCCTTAGATTCGTTAAAATATGTTTGGTTTTACTCCTCTGGCATCGCTTGAGGGCGCCTACGCATACCTTTAAATGTACGACCTACATATTATACATAATAATTACATCTGATAACAAGTGTCAGAATAAGATCATGCCAAAATCTGTTTAATTTTACTCTTCTGATATCGCTTGGTGGCGCTATTACTCAAAAGCTATCTTCCTTCTCTCCAGGGTAAGCACTTTATATCTAGAACCACCAAAATGACATCGTCGCGCGCATCGCGCCTTGTGCCTATTCAATAAGGCCTTCTGCCTATTTAATAAGGCCTTGCGCATTTTCAGTATTACGATGTCATATTGGTGGTTCTGGATAAGTGCTTACCTCTCTCCAGTTTATTCCCACTTTTAAAATACAATCCACATTCTCTCGTCGAAACTGTATTAATTTCAGGTTCAAACATTCAGCCAAAGAACTACATTTTACAATACTGAGTGCGTGTTCCCATAATAACAAAAAGGCCGTGCAGAAATATAAGATGGTGACTTTTTAAAAATATTTCATTACCTCAATTTACGCTTGAAAAGTGCTAACGTAATTAATGGTTCACCAACTTCGATTATATCCAGCTTAGGTTCACACAGTGTTTTACATAAGAGTATCCTAAAGCAGTCCTTGTCCGTTATGCGTTAGTACATCTGTTATGTCATTAACAGCAGTGGGAGAGACTGATGGCAGCAGACATACTGGTCCTTTTTGTTAGTTCTGAGCATGCGCGCGTAGCTCTGAGCGTACGCACGACTTGTGAGAACAATGAAAAAGGACCGGTATAGGCGTATGTGCTGCCACCACGCGTCTCAAAAGCTTCCCATTCTGTAGAGCACAAGGCTTTAAGTTTATAGTGAATTCATGGTGTGATGTACATATGTGACATTCGAATTGTAGGAAATCAAACCTGCCACTACACCTAGGTAGGCCTATAATACGTTGAAGAGGGCACATTTTGATAAAATGGTGCGTTCATGTCGAGCTGAAGGCTGGCTTTATCGTTCCCTAGCTGTAACAGCAGGCGTTACGGCTCAGTGCTCAGCATTTTGCTCATCGTACTGTGCTGAGTCCATCTTGGTCTGAGTTCTGGTTTCTGGTCCTTGCCGTGACTCCTTCGATAGTTGAGTCACCGACTCGGTTCCTCCGGAGGAAGATCCTCTTGAGTTCCACCTGGAACCTCTCGTACTTGAAAATGTATATAATCGGATTCACACACATGTTTCCGACCACCAGTGCTATGAAGACAAGATGCAGGGTGCTCGTGAAGTCGTAGTTTCCGCCCAAATTATACATAATGTAGGCTATCTCAGTCGGCGTCCAACAGATGGTATAGGAGAGGAAAACAGCGCATAGTGTGAGCGTTACGTTGCGTTTGGCGCGTTGAAACGTGTTCACCTGCGTGTTGTCGCGTTTGCTTTTCTTGCGTAGCATGATGACGATGCTGGCGTAACTAAAACACATTATGGAGAGTGGGATCAAGTACTCGCATGAGAAGAAGAAGACGCCGCCGATTTTTTGGATGGTTGGACTGGGCCAGGCAGGGTGGCAGCCGTCAGTGGTGTACGTGTGCAAAACGGCCCAGTAAGATTGGTAGGTGAAACCTATGAACCATACAGTCACGCGTCCGATGTTGGCGCGCCGCCGGGTGAACAACTTACGGTGTTTGACGGCGTGGCAGATCGCGAAATACCTCTCCAACGAAACAAAGAGAAGATTGACCGTAGATGCCACAAACAGAGACCAGATGATGTACTCAGAGAACCAAATCCGGCAGGCCAACTCGCCCCAAATGTCGTGCTTCTGGTCGGCCAGCTGGGGTCCGAATCGCAGTATCATATACACGAACGAGTCGACCAGATCAATCATGGATTGGTTCAAGATCAGCAGATTGGTGGATGAATTGAAAGCTTTTCGTCTGATCAGGAACACGGTGCAAACTAAGGAGTTACCAAGGATACCGAGACCTCCGATGATGCCGTAGACGACACGGAGAGCATACATGCTGGAGGAGGTGTCTGTATTGGGTGGAATAGCAGTTCCCATGGTAACTGGTATCTCCGATGACAAAGTGGTGTTCAGTTCCATAATTGTCGATAAACTTGAACCCCTTGAACCCCTTGGTGTTCAAAGGTTATCTTGATCCAATTAAAAATGGCAATTAACAAACACGGTACTTATACAAGATGCCACTATTTAACATTCAGTCTTTACACTGTTTTTTGGTTAAACCCCACCAAGAAGTGTTTGGGACGTCTTTTTAAGGATGTGCAGCTGAAGACAAGATCTTGCTCTGATCATCACTGAGTGTCTGTATCTGTGGGTGGAGTGCTCTTAATTAAATAATAATTCTGTACTAGATTGAACGGATACTTTGTTGGATAATAATTTAATAATGTACGATAGAAACTTTGAACGTCTACGGTGATCGCGTGCGTTTCTTAAGTACCACTTACAGAATGCTCCCGAGTCAAATTAGAAATCCGCAGGTGCAGTTTTTGAGCGATATAGGGCGCCCAAGGGTGTCTTAGTGGGAGTTAATACGTCCCTGCACCAAACGGTGCACTTTATCGCTGAATGAGGTTCTATGCACTCGGATAAGCACAATGTCCAAGGAGCACTAGGTGAAAAGGCTAGCCTCTCCTCAGCCGTAATTCAAGCTTTTAATCTACAACATGGTCCATAATTGGATAATGCCATAGACTGTAGTCGCTGACGGTATGACTTTGATTAGATATTGGACGATCATGAAAAGTCTGGCTGAAGTGCCGATAATGGCTTGGAGGGAATCGATTCTTTGGTGCCGATGAACTGTACTATGTCGTCTTCAAAAATCGATTCTAAACTGTTGAGTTTCGACGACCTGCCTTTTTATTCATTTGTTTTTGGTACCGGAGTAGATGATATATTGATGTATTTTCGGGCTTAGTCTTTGCCCTAGTTTGTGACAGAAGAGCTGTGGGTAATGCGGATCAAGTCCAGGCCAAGTGTCCAATCGATCAAGATTTATCACTTTTATTAAGCAGAACGTACAGCAGATGACACTTAAACCCTGGCCCCAGCTCGGTAATAGTCGAGCAGTTTGTTGAGATGAGCCAAACTGGATTATATAAGTCGTGCTATCTCTTGAAGTGATAACTGCAGCAATCTCACGTCTGGTCCGTAGGAACAGTGCAGTTTCTGTAACTAATGCAACCTTAATTACCAAGTGTTTGACGAGCCAGATTTTCTTTATTGATATGTACTTGATGCACAGCGAGTCTTCAATTATTAACGTGGAGTTCGTGCCGTCATTAGCCTTCGCGTATCTGCCGAAAAAAAATATCAGAGAAAATGTTGGTTTAATGAAAATTAAACTTACCCTGAAATTGGGTATAAAAGGTATGGTTTCATTATTAAATATAATTCAGTTATTTTTATTTCTATGTCAAACAACCCACTTGCTTCAATAAGGAAAAATGACGTGCAATAGAACGTGCATGTTGAATTTTAAAAAAACAAGGACATTTTGCGAGAATTTGGGATATCCTGTCGCGTGACACAATACGGCGTAGGCAGCGTGACCGTCATTTTCTGTACATCTAACCTTTTTGTTTTCTGATTGTGAACTGGTCAACTGTGCTTTTTCAATTCTCTATTATTGCACAGAGGTTGTAAGAAAGCTCTCAAAATGTTAATATGTCATTTGTTCATCAAGAGTCACCTTCCATGCATTGCGACTGACAAAACAAAGTTATAATTAACCTGCGTGAATTATCCATAGAAATGTCACCAATGTCTTTCAACTTTTCGTGTCTACGCACACAGGAATTATTTGCCTGCACCTTTTAGTCTTGCGCAAAGATTTATTCCTATAGAAATCGGACTTCTTTTTCCCTATTATTGGTTGAACCCTCTCACGTGACCAGCCACTCTCCTAATTATCTTCACTTATGCATGTGCAGTACTACAATGAGCTCGTATTTCATAGTGACTGAAATTCACGCTACATCGGCTTTTTGCTGTCGGAAAAGCCTGTGGTGTATATATCTCATGCCCCTATACAGGGAAAGTGTTTAGAAATGTATACGGCGGTAAATACCAGACGCCTAAATTTGGAAGCTTAATGGGCGTAATTAATGGTAATTGTTTTTGTTTGATATCGGTCTTTATGCAAATTAGCGTGCCGTCAGTCCAACATAAACCACGCCTACTTCTCATTAAGAGTGCCCAGTAGGGTATTCGACTTTTTGTGCAGGGGGACAAATAACGTCTGAACCGTCTTAAAACCGTCTTAAAACACTTTCTTTTTGTTTTTATGACGCCTCCAATCCCGCGGGGAGGGGGAGTATCCCCCCCCCCCCCCACGCTGGATACGCCACTGACAGTGCCCAATGAATTTCACGGCGCTGCCGAGCAGAAAATATGGCTTACTAAAGGCAATTTGTAAGCAGAAATCTGCTGCGAACCAGTGAAGTGTACAAGCAGTGTTCGTCACATTTTCGCTGGTAACGAAATTGTTCCTAAGCCACATTTTGCGGCTCAACAGCTGCATGAAATTGCGGACTCCGGTTCAGTTAATAACCTGTAGCCGTACGTGCTAAAATGTGTTACCATTTATGCAGGAAGGTACTAGGTGTAAAGTAACCAAAACAGAAACCCTCTCGTCTTTAACTCGCTTTATG
Organism: Hippasteria phrygiana; assembly: GCA_037893225.1. Classification (NCBI taxonomy): domain Eukaryota; kingdom Metazoa; phylum Echinodermata; class Asteroidea; order Valvatida; family Goniasteridae; genus Hippasteria; species Hippasteria phrygiana. The sequence goes on along the minus strand of JAZGUH010001154.1, from coordinate 8,108 downwards.
CCTTGCACAATTAGAAGTTTTACCGACTGTGTTTGTTAAGCGACGTATTTTTCCAGAAAAAAAAATTCATTTTATTTTTCACAGACTGAAATTTAACGTAAGCGATGCTGTAGCGCTTGGAACTGTGTATGTACGTGCTTGGCTAGTCATTGGAACGATTTGGTAATTTCCGTGCATAATGCAGCGCGGAAATGCAAGACCTAAATCAAATTGGTTTACCAATTCAGTACAAATATCGGAATATTTGTGCGAAACAAGAATGACGCACAGCAAATTTGCTGATTTTTATCAATATTGGTCATATACTTTGCCGCTTGGGGCGCTTTCGAAGTGGGAGACTTTTGAGACGCTGGTGGCAGCAGACATGCATGTGTTTTTTGCTAGTTCTGAGCATGCGCGCGTAGTTCTGAGCATGCGCACGACTGGTGAGAACGATGGAAAGAGAGGTGTGTGTGTGTGTGTGCGTTTGTATAGCTATTCAGACCGTGGACCTTTAACAAAGAGGACAATAGGGTCCGCTATTGTGTCAAGGTCCACGATTGAAAATCGTGTACAAAACCAATGGGAGGCCTTCCGAAAAAGTAGAGTATAAACAAAAGAGGGACAATAGGAGGTCCGCGATTGCCGGTGTTTACACACTTGTGTGTGTGTGTGTGTGTGTGCTGCCACCAGCGTCTCAAAGGTCCCCCATTAGATTTTTGAGCATTATACATAAGTGAATTCGATGTTCATTCGTCAGTTTGTAAAATGTACAATTTTACCTATACGGTATTTTACCGTTGGATTAAGGGCACAAATGTATGAATATGAATTTACATACTTTGAGAAACGTGCATTTTACTGAAAAAGGGCCCCGCATCAGTTACACACTAAATAAAACCATTTTGTGACCTGAACTTTGGGAACTTGACTGACATTTCGCGCCAAATACTAGTCATTCCAAGACTTCGTGGTAACTTGTGATCAATGTTTAATCTGCACCATTTCCAGTTCCGTCCCGATTCTCTTTGGATCGCGAGTTTCAAGCATATAGTACTGACGCCGCAAAGGAAACGTGATCTTAGAAATCGAGAACTTTCAACAATCGCAAAAAAAATCACCAAAGTTTAGCAGGCCAGAATGCAGTGCATTAATGAGCAAATACAAAATGCACAGTCCGTTCTATTGACATGATGAAGTCATGCCGTGAATTGCAGGATATAAAAAACATGAACACAATGTTTTCTTCTTCTCACGTCGTAATTGACGGGAATGCTTTCCTGTTTAAACATAATTGCTCAAACGCTCCAGGCATGTACCTCATAACGTGTGCAAATTTGTTCATTCCTATAATGATGCTTGTGCTTATTCTCAATCACGATACAAGAAAAATGTGTGGAGTAGATGTTTCCCGGAACGAGGGCGATGTGCAAGGGAAGGATGGAGGATATTGCTGTGTGGGAACCAGGATGTTTGTTTTCGTGTTTTTTAAGTTGTTCCAAGGTAATCTTAAAGATCAAGTATCTCATTTAAAGATTACTTAATTCAGGGATGGCTTTAGTGTTGCTTTTTCGAGGATGTGCCAGACATTAACGTAAAGTGACATCACCATGTATAATAAAACTAAAAATTAATATAAACCCCTTTTGGAAATGTTGCTGTCCTCAAAATCAACAGACGAAACAATCATATCAACGCTTCCTCGGTTTCAATATCATAGTGAAGTCTCAAAACATTCTGTGAAGAAAATTGTTATGGTATGTCGGAACAAGTTTGATTTCAAAAGATGTGTCAAGTTACACTTCTATTTTAGATTCCCGTGAAATATGGCAAAAAAGCTGCTAGACCATGCCAACAACAACAAAAATGTCTGAAAAGTAGACAGATGTAGCGTGAATGTCAGTCACTATGAAATACGGGCTCATTGGTAGTATTGCATGGTAATTAGGAGAAGATAATTAGGAGAAGATAATTAGGAGAAGATAATTAGGAGAGTGGTCGGTCACGTGAGAAGGTTTTACCAATAATAGGAAAAAGGGGTCCGATTTGAGTCTGATTTCTATATGACACCGGGACATATTTTAGGTAACTTCCACAGTACACTGCAAAAACTGTGGAGTTAATCTATTGGGCGAGTGGTCCAATATAAACACCACATGGTGTAAATTTAACACCACAGTTTTTGCAGTGTACAGTCTACGCCTGGCTTGATGATAGATTGTTTACAGTAATACACTGAGATTTGAAGGTTTGCATGGCGAAAGGCACTAGATTAGAATAACTGGTTTGCGGTAGCACCATGTAATCGATCTCTTTTGTGAGTTTGTGTGGTTCTGAAAAGAACCGGAGGGAACTCAACGTTTCTGACAGCCTGCTCTGCCCGTCGTCAGGAGAATGACAACGGGCAGAGCATACTGACTGACGACGGGCAGAGCATACTGTCCGAAACGTTGAGTTCCCTCCGGTTCTTTTCAGAACCACACATACTCACAAAAGAGATCGATTACATGGTGCTACCGCAAACCAGTTATTCTAATCTAGTAATATATAGGCATTACGGTCATTTTGCTCTGCAAAGGCTCCAGTGGGCCTTGAAATTCACTGCACTCAGCCGTTCTGTAATGTCTCCATGCACAAGAACGATTCCGAATAAGAGTTTCTTTAAGGCAAGCGAATATATCTGCGCCATGCTGGACACATGGTGTAAATCAATAAATGACATGAAATCCTAATCAGATTGCTATGATTGCATACAGAATACCAAATCCCGGGCCACTGTACCGAAGACGTTGGATAGAAGGTGACAAGATTAAATCCACAGATAGTCACTAATATTTGATTTGAAAAAGCGCAGCTCTGGCTCACGGCAGTCTATATCCAAGAAAATTGCAATTACAAAAATGAAAATAAACAATGCTAATTACTTTCGTGGATTAAAAACAAAATCTGAACTTGAAATGTTTTTCCTTGCCTACCCATGCTGAATGCGGAAGAGCTGTGAACAAAAAATGATCTAGATACTTCAAATGGACACGATTTAGTCATCGAGTTAAATGCACTCATACTTGTTTTGCAGAAAAATACTGATTTTCTTACTTCTTAAAATACGTAGTTCTTGTGTTAACAAATTGTCAGATTCTACGCACAAGAGGTAAGTCAAAGTTGTTACTTGAGACACCGGAGATAAAATGAGAGCATAATCGCTCATTTGAATCAGCTCGACTGCACTGACTTGGGTACCAGATTTTACAGACCCACTCGTGCGTGGAATCGGATAATGTTAAAGAGAATTTAGGAATACATGCATAATACCAAAGATTATATTTACGGAGATTCTTGCATATAATACTGGTTGGCCTAGTGGTACTTTCTTCGTCTTTCCACCGCTGTGACGTGGGTTCGAATCCAAGGCTGACATGTGCATTTGGTTTTCTGTCTTTGTCTGATTCCGTGGATTTCAATGAAAAATTATTCTGGGGTTTTCTCCCATCTCTAAAAGTGAAAAAAAATCGTCTTCTCTTTACATGTTTCTTGCGAGCTTGCGAGCTACAGTGCAATATGCGCTTTGGAGTACCAGAAATAAATAAATAAATAAATAAATAAATAAATAAATAAATAAATAAATAATACTAATTAAGCAAACAAACAATTAAAACGACCAATATAGAACTCACAAAAAATTGTGTTTTATGGCTTTTAAAATAGCATACGAGTAGCAAACATGAAGAAAATAGAAAAAAAGAGTTATGTGGACAATTAATCATATTTGGATCTTCGTTTTAATAAAAAAGAATATTTTCACATAGCAAATAAAGCCGCGTGGGCAAGAAATCCGTGGATTGCTAAAGATTATACTTACCGTTTTTATGTTCCGGTCTTGTTGTAGACGAGACTCCAATGTAAACTACTGTACTCTCAAAATAACGTCTGCACAATCGACAAACGTCTTGAATCTCTCTCTGATAGAAACAATATGGAAGTTTCTAACTATCAAACTGTTTATCTCCCCAGTCGATAGCGTGTCTGACTTTCACGTCCGCATTGTCGAACATAAAACAATCTTGCACGTATCGAGAAAACTCTACCGAGTTTGGAAACGATACGAAACACAATATTCAAGATCTCGCTGCAGGTTCAAGTATTTCGACTAGACTGGTCTTTCATCTCTCGCGCTCTTACTTATAAAGTAATCAAGTCAGTAAGAAAATGGAGACTGTTACCATTAGGCTCGGGAACCAGTGGTCATTACGTGTGGCATCAATTCGCTTGATTGGTTCCCCATCATGACGTGCACCACTCAACCATGATTTCATGGGAAGTGCGGGTTTTAATTGCATTACGGTGTGGTTACGAGTTGTGACACGACCATGTCAGTGTCCTTTGGCCGGGGAAGTACATTAGCCTAGCCAGTATATGATGGCAGAGTTTGTAAATGACACAGCGTGAAAAGTAATGGAACAGAGCGGATCACATTAAAACGAACATTGGAGATCATTAATTGCTACAAACTGCTTATAAAACTCACGAGGGACTGCTCCTAGCAGAGTATTTCAACGGTCAAATAATATTAAGAATTTGTCATTCATAGTTAAAGTATCGTGGACCGTCATGTTTGGTGATGTTTTCGTTACGGTGGCTGCTGTGGCGTTCACAATTGTGATATTAAAGGAAACATGATTTAGGATTTATATTGCATTATTCCTGCTTAAAACAATAAAGTATTATCTTGACAATGATATTTTGTGTCCAGAGACAATTATTTCCCAGATTTAAATATGAGAAAAAAATTCTTGAAAATGTTTGTCCAAGCTACTCTGCCCCCTGAGTGGGACCCTCATTAACATAAGTGTGTGACGTAGACCGAGGCACATTACATAATCTGCATGCAAAATATAGTGTTTTTCGGCCATGCCGACAAGGTGTGTGGCTGCTGGATGCAGCAAAACAACGAAGGCTGGAGTAAGCCTTCATTCATTTCCAACTGATGCGAAATATCGGAGAATTTGGACGGCGAAAGTAAAGGTAACAAGAGCGTTATGTAGCGACCACTTTGAGCCGTCGTGTTTCGATACTGCCATATAGGCCATCCCAACAAAGTTCCCAGATGTGAGTAAGGTACAGGCGAAAGCAGTTAAACGGCCCATTCCCCGAGGAGCCTTCGCTAAAAGGGAGAAAATCAGGGGAAGTTAGATGTTAGTTGTTGCAACTTACGAAATTGCACGTGTAGACCTATAGTGTACGTGTGTATACGATGTACATGCGTCATTTACCGGGTCCAGTCGATCCATGAATTCCGGTGCCTCGGTCTACGTCACGAACAGCGCCCTCAATTTGAGTCTCAACAAATTCCAAAAAGGGTGGGTAAATTTTTGGGCGGCAAATATTCACACTAAAACTTCACTTGAACCAGTTTGGCTTTTAATTCACATTTAAATTTTTTTATTTAAAAAGAAAGGGTTGTTATTCTGAACCATTTATCCTGTTTCGCGAAAGCTCATTATGTATGTTAAATGTATGTACGTGACCCCGTGACGTACACGTGTAGAGTCGGTTGATGCTACAGCCAAACACTATGCATGTACGTACGTGGAGTTGATGCTGCTGAAGAGTTTTTGTCGACCTAACTCCTCCGTTTTCCCGTCTATTTTGTCTAATTTTTTATATTATTTCAGTATGAGCATGGTTCTGAGATAATCATTATGCTTCGATCGTGTGTAGTTGGGGGTTGCACGAGGAACATCGACAAAATCCCTGACCTAACCTTACTGCGATTCCCAGTGCTGAATGGAGCTCAAAGGCGACAGTGGGTCCGCTTTGTAGACAATACAATATCTGATTTTGGGCTGTCGAAATGGTCGAAAATATGTGCAGAACATTTCGCGAAAGACTGTATAGATGATAGTGTTAGTATGAAAACTCAGCTGGGTTTGAAGGCACAGTTCAGTTTGAAGGCTGGAGCCATTCCAACTCTAGGCACCGAGCATTCCAATCGTGCCCCGGACTCACGCGCACCACCGCGACGACGTTGCCTGCGGTTGCCGTCTTGAGCAGCCAGAGCACCGGCCGTCTCCCTGTCCACGCTCGCTTGACTCAACATATATGCATTGTACACGCACGGTACCGCATGCGCTACATGCGATTGAGTCTGGTACCTTATAACAGAAATTGTGTGTATGGTTCTGAGAAGGTGCGGGTCCTAATGAGGGCTGCATAAGCAAAGTCGCCAGACTAGAGTATAGCATCAGCTCACACACAACTCACCGCGCAGGTTCCAATAAAAGCCGACTGCAAACAAAGTATGACTCATAACTAGCTTTTCAGCAAGAACAAGCCTACAACCCCAATTCTAAATGTGTCTCACAAAGATGTCAACACTTTAAAATATGTTTATCGTAGTGTTACTCCTGAATCATGAGCAAAAAGCACAGCAAGTAATACTAGCCTTAGACAAACAAATACGTACAGACTCTACGTAAAACATTGTCGTATAATACAGTGACGTCATATGTTTCTACACGGATACGTCAATACTCGCGCGATACGGCACGCAGTTGACCTCGGCCTTTTCTGAATCGAGTCAAAGTGGCTCAGAAAGAAAAGGCTCAAAAACATTTTTTTGATTTTTCAGAATCATGAAACTTGTTACATTAGTTTTGGGGAGGCATAAACTATCAGATAAGTCAAAAAAGTCCCCCAAAAAATTGCCGTTTTAGTTCCTCTTTAATACATATAAATGAATTTATTCATGAAATAAAATGTTATCCGGCCAGTTTGAGAAGCATGTTTTCTTTAAATGTGCCGTTGTTTGGGAGGCGGGCGTGTAAGAGATATGAATACATGAAATTGTTAGGGTAACCCCGAGCTTATCTAAACTAATTCCGCCTTTGGTGTACGTCTACCATTGCCACTATATGGGCCTCGATCTGCAGACGCGAGTACCACTTTTGTGTTCTCGTCTTTTCTTCTTTATGTTGGGTTTTACTTCGCCCCTGTGCCGAACGATAGGTCATTGACCTTGTCTCATCAAGGACACTTTCCGAACATCCTTTCAATTCTGACCCCGGCCTTCGCCAGTCGAAGTGGAAAAGGAACGTATCATGCATCCCCGGGCTTGGCCCCGGAGATAGAACTTTCACGCACATGCTCACTGACCCTCACTAAGCTGAGTTTAACACGGGGAAATGACATATTTAGGCACTATGACAAACCTTTCTGCCGTGTGCAGAAAGTGCCTTTGTCAACCCAGCACGATATGGGGAAAAGGGTACCCCTCCCTCCCCCCCCCCCCCCTTGTCTCTATACCCTCAGCACACTCGACTATTGTTACCTAACACACCCCTCCCTCCCCCCCCCCCCCCCCCCCCCTTGTCTCTATACCCTCAGCACACTCGACTATTGTTACCTAACACATCCTCCCTAGATTTCAGAAAAGAATTCCTGAGATTCCGGGAACACAATGACCAACACAAAAAGGGGGGGGGGTCCCTTTTCCCCAATGTGGCGCTTTATATGGCGCGACATTCAAAAGTATAATTATCCCTCTTTCAATGAATATTTATACCCTAATTCTAGTTGGAGAAGGAAGTGCACTTTGTTGTTGAAAAACATGCCTAGCAATTGAATTCTGACAATTTCTGTGGAGGTAAAGTCACATTAGGTATTTTTCCGAGGGGTCGGCACTGAATCGAATGGCATGCTCGCTATGAAGGTCGTATAGAATTACTTCGGACTGATTCAGAAACTAGATATAATACTTTTATTCTATATAACCATCGTTCTGATTAGACAAGAAGAATGATGGGCACTTTTCACGTCAAATCACGAATCGCATTTCGACTAGCTCGGCGCTGACTAACTCATAGTCTGGTCTACGGACTGTGCAGTTAACTATAGCTCAATGCACTTTGTATACAGGTGTATAACGGGGCCGGAACTACACTTGTCAATGGCCCACCAAGGATCATTACATTTGATTGAAGGGGTATCGTACTGTCCACGTCGCCCAGCGCAGAGCTTCTTCCATGATGCGCAGAGAAAGTTGAAACAGTCATTCACTAACTTTCGTATTACATTTTATGGTCAGTTCTAACACGCATTTGTTGTTTCATAAACGGATGAGTTTAAATACA